>BPLR01006133.1:0-27010 GCA_021605095.1 Caerostris extrusa | reverse complement strand
GAGAAAATAAAGAATAGTTCTTATAAGAATCTTAAAAAATAGTAGAAATGATATACATATAATTTAAATGATTCACATACCATATACAATCTATACATGCAATCTAGATGATACATACTTACACACAATTTATATGATCCACATACAATTAAAAAAATGTAAATGTTTTCGTTATAACAACAGATGATTTTTAAATAATTCCATGAACTGTAAAATAGGAATAGAATCGGAAAAAAATAGCAATTACAATCTATGTAATTGTAAGACCAAAATTATGAAGCAAATTGAATTAAAAAAACATATTTTACAAATGTCTAACTATTTTACTTGATAAAAGATTTAAAAAAAATAATACATTCTGCGAATATTTGAGGATTTGTTGGGAAAATACTGAACTGTTTGATTGTCATATGAAATGAATGGCAATTAGCAAGAAGAACGCATATACGTGAAACACATTTTGCAATTTGCTGTGTTACATACAAATAATCAAAGATAAATTTCCTCTGACAAGCGATTAAAATGCAATCTTTACCATTTATTAGATCTTAAATATCCTACCAACGGGAACTGGATATTTGCAATTGAATTACGTCATGCATACGTCCTTGCATTCGACATCTAGTATTTCAACTATTTCGAAGTGAAAACGGACACGATATGCAAAGGATGTTTTTAAGCTTCGCGGTTACTCGACGATGTCAAACGCCTGGTAACAGACAAATGAAGGCGTGTGGTTTCCGTTATGCAAAACATCTCTATTATTATAAACAGTGTCCATTTTGGCACATGGCTCGATTTTTTTTCGTTAAAACAAAACACGCGGCCGAATTGTTATTTTATAGTCTTTTAGCATTATCAACTGTAAGCCGAAGATTATTTTACCTGCTCTGTTATCAAAATACGTTGCTAGACGTATTTTTAAATTGGATCAATTCCTCTAGCTAACAGAAATAATGTTTATAACATTCACACGCAGCATATTCCTTGATAAAACTATCCCTAGTATGGTATAATCAATGTCTTATGTGTTTTACTGATCTCCTGGACGACATATCGCACACCTTGGTTTTTTTTGTATATTTTACATACACACACATATATGTACAAAGTACAGTACCAAATTCGAAGAAGAATCGACAGACTTGAAGCAGGGTCATGCACATCAAATCCCACAGCATTATATATAGATAGATATATATGTATGTATGTATGTCTGTGTGTGTAGGGAACATTTTGAAGTTTATGTGTAACAAGTGTTTATGTGTTTTGAGTTGCTTTACTTACAAAGCACATGAAAATTATTTGCATAGTCTATTATGATGGTTTAGTTTTGTAAAACCGATGTGTTTCTAATTCTATTTTTTCCTTTCTCTTTTCATTTTTGTATGGATATATTGTTTACTTCATATATAAATATTTATTTTTTTTTTACTGCCTTGATCGTGAAAGTCAGTCCAATAACCTATTTTGAGGGCAGTTCGGATCATTTCAGATGTTTGTAAAAACCTCACCTTTTTTAGCATCACAATTTCGATAATAAAATGAAATTGTATTTTAGAAATTTAAAAAAACTAAATTCATCAAACATGTTATATTTGAAAAAAATATTATTCAAATTTAAAATATAAAAGCTATTACTTAATAACTGCGTAATAAATAACTGAAACAGTTTAATTATAGGTATACCTTTAATAAATCATTAAGTCATAAAATAGGTATTATGTTACTTGCAGTGCTATCAGCTAGAGACCTATTTCAAGATTCTGAAGAATGTGAATGTTAGACAAGTGGCATATCCAAAGTGCTTCAAATAAAAATAATAGGAGAATGTCCATCTAGTTGCTTCCATTTGCATGTTGATCTTTTTTTCTTTCTTATGTTCAGTGATCTCTGCTGTTAAAATGATTGCTGGCCAATTATATGAGCAACCTTCGACGTATGGGAGACATTACAAAATGTCTTCAAATTCTGGCGCCTAAGGATCGGAGGTTTTGTTTTGTTGCGTAAGGTATTTATTGGACAAAACAAAATGAAGTATGTCTGGGTTTCGAGACACCTGTTTAATTTTTGTTACAACGACAATTATAAGATTTTAAAAAAGAAATGGTATCTGTTTCTATTTTTGACAGCAATAACTTATAATGCTGTTACAGCTATATAAAACTGCAATTATTCTTACATTTTTTTGAAATTACAGGTTTCAATAAATTACAACTATTTAAAAATGTTACTTTAATGGTAATAATTTAATGACAGAAATAACCCATGAGTAAATAATTTGCAGAATGTCTTAACTAATTTCGAGAGTACAGAACTTCAACTACTTTATATTTTCTAGTTTTATTATTCCAAATTTCTGATAAGCACAGTGAATCATTTACTTTTTATCAACGAGTAAAGAAAAATATTCACAGAAACCTCATAAACATGAAAAATTATTTTAATATCCAAAAGGAAATAATAAACGTGTTGATTTTTATCAACACGTTTATTCACGTTTTAAGAAGCCTCTATTTATCACTTCTGTAAGGCTTGCTTTAGTTTGTTGCTCTACGGTCATTTTGTGCACACTTTGGGCTAATTAGACCGGGACCTACACTTTAAAGTGGATTCCGTCACTTACAAATATCCATGCCACCCCCAGGATTCCAACCTGAAGCCTGTGGTACCAACGTCCAGAGCAGAAAGTCCAGAGCGAAAGTCAAGGAGCTCACTTCTCTAAGAGAATGCATTTATTGTATTTACATCAAATTTGCAATTTTGCACAATCTTTTAAAATTTGATTAATTCCATAAAAATGTTATAGGTGATAATAATTTATGAAAAAAAGTAAATTGAATAATTCAAAATAATAAGTCTATAACGGGGCTAATTTCTGACGATTATACATAACTAAATTTTACTTAATTTAGTAACGTGTATGTTTATTTTAAAAATTTCTATGAAATAGATTTATTAAAATGTAAAATAACTCATTATTATTATTATTTTCATCATTATAAATATTTCAAAAAAATTACCTAAAACATTTATAGTTTTATTTGAAAAATTGATGTTACATTCGATATATTCACTAGATGGGATTAAAAAAAAAATGAAAACAAATAAATACACTCCTCTTAGAAAATCAACGATGACTTTCGATCAACGATGAAATGATGAAAATCCAACAACATTTCTTATAATAAATTGTCTATTTCTCAAATTATATATAAATATTTTAAGTTTCGTTTTTTAAGTTCAGTTTGTCGAAGAATAAAAATGCTTACCGCTAGAACCCTGTCCCAGACCAACGATTTCGACATCCATGGTGCATCAGTTCTTACCCTAGATTATAGAGTTAAAGATTCCATATGATTCTCATGTGTCTCCCATTAGAAGGATATTTCCGATATTTTATCATCAGCGGTCGTAGTGACATCACAGTTAACGTTCAGGTGTGTCTGGTTTGCTTAGCTGTTGTCAATGGCACTAAATATTTTAAATAATAGCTTATTGGAATATAATTCTTATACTGTCACTACTTGACTTTTAATCATTTACTTTAAATAGTTGGAAGATCGTAACAGATCCAGCGTTAGGAATGTGCTTTCTTTTTAATCGCATGTTGTGCAATTGAGGTAAATCATATTCATGGGAGATTACCAATACTTTTTTCTCCGCTACTGACAGAAATTTATGCCAAACATGATCCTCACTTGAAATCTGGATTTCGTATTCCATAACAATAAAATAGGTTCTAGACTTTCATGCAGTATAGAACGTTCGTATGGCACGTGATAGTGAATCTATGCCATGCTGGAATGTAATTCAGTAGTTGTGAAGAAAAGGAAAACATGTCAGATGCCACATCGAAATCTAATAGTCTTGGTGATGCGATTTGAATTCAGTGTAGCTGTTGAATTTGTTATTCTATTTTTTAATATCTCAAAATTATTCGCACTCAAAACAATAAAATATCAAATCAATTTCTTATGATCATGCTCTAGGTTCAAATTTTCAAGTTCTAATTATAACCTGTTATAAGAATCAACTCATCTCAGAACAAGTTTGTTAACTGATTTAAGAATTTAGTGGTTACGTATTTCATTAAAAATTTTATGGAACTGAATCTATAAAAACTAATTGGATGAATCTCTTTTAAGAAGAATTTAATATTTTATTATCACGATATTTAGATTTTAAAATAGGGTTTATGCTTGACTCAATGAATTCAATGCTTTTTGATTTATAAAAATTATAATTGGAAGTATCCCTTCCTATCATACAAGTATCCAAACCCTTGGTATAGTAAGGTCACAATTAAAAATATCAAAATTGTGCTTATTGACAATAACTTGGACTGAAGGAAATCAATGTTTTTGTAGTTGTAAAAATTTAGCTTCAGAAATCAAATTTGTCTGAATAGCTGAGCTCAAACACTGGTTAACTTATTTGGGGCGCAATAAAAAATATCCTATCAAGTTTTATTAACCATATGCTAAGTTATAAAAATTCATTGCTTATAAGGTTTTAAGAAGTTTATTTGGAGAAATAAACTTCTCTGAGGGCAGGTGTATATATTGATATGATCAATTCGAGTTACAGTAATAAAATTTAAAACAGCATTTATTGATTATAGGGTTAAAATATACTTCTGTCACAACAAGCTTATCTGACCCTATGGCTTATTTTTAAATAAAAAATAATTTAAAGAAAAATTACAGTTTTATTTATTAAAAAATAGTTTAGATAAAATATGCTAATTTTGGCGACATATAATTGGAAAATGATGTATACAAAATAAACCAAGGTGTCGTAGCATGCTTTTAGAATTTTTCAAAAAGAATTCCACACACGCACATACACAAATACACACACACACAGATTTTATATATATATATACGTGTAGTTTTATTTCAATTTATATATATATAGTTTTATTTCAATATATATATATATTACATTAGGTGGAGAATTCGTGATATTAGAGAGTTTTTGCATACCGTACGTTAGTTACCGTAGGACGTCCGTTAGCTTTTTCTCCCTAGCGCGCATGCTCAGTTTCCTATGAGCATGCGCGCTAGGGAGAAAAAGCTAACGGACGTCCTACGGTAACTAACGTACGGTATAAAAACTCTCTATTATTTCTTCTTTGAGATCAAATTGAGTGAAGATATTTTATTACAATGGAGTGAAAAGGCTTGACAAATAAAAATTGGTCTTAATTTAATGGTCATAAGTAGAAATTTGTCACATATAATTTAGTTTATGATTACAATCATCTTTTGACACACAATTTTAATACACAATTGTTGACATTGTTTTCCTGCAAGAAACAAGTGAAGATTTGCATGAAAACTTCATCTTAAAATAAGAGAAACATTTCTGTGACAAATTTGGAAACTGAAAATTACGTTGCAATGACAATAAAGTTCTACACATATGATTGCATTCATTGCTGACTACTTTTCCAGGTATGATGCTAATAATTGAATTTTGACACTAATAACTTGAACTTATTTTTTTTTTCACTTCACACTATTCTACATACTTCCCACGTTTTCCCTTCCGACATCTTGTTTGTGTTTCTAGAATTATATCCCATCCATTACACAAATGCATAACAATTTTCCTTCTTAACAATCTTCCTTCTTTCCTTCTTCTTAATAATTCCTAACAATTAGTCTTCTCAATATTTTCTCCAGAACTATCATTTGTTTGAAAAGCTTGTAACAACTTCTGATTTTTGAATTTTGTGAAAGTTTTTCTAAACAATTGAAAAAAAAAAAAAAAATTGAGAAAATTATAAAAAATGAAGTGAATATATGATTTTTTCCTATTTGTCCCAGTGGAAAAAAAGAAACTTTTTTTTAGTACACTTTATTAATTTTAGTAGCAAGTAAAAAAAAAAATATCAGCTCTATTTCACCTCAATCTGGTTTTGAAATAAAGCAAAATTCACATTTAAAATTGGAAAAATCTTTCAAAGGCATATGCCAGGTAGTTATTGATTCAGTAAACTTTTATAGTTCCTTTCTAAGAACTAAAAAAAAAAATGCTGTTTTCGACAGCGTTAACGAGTAGTAAATACAGTAGTAAAATATAGTTTGTAGTAAATACTCGAAAAACAATTTAAATTCAATCATCTGAATTATCAGTTTTATTGAGAATAAACCATTTTTATATTTTATTATTGCTTTTAAACATGCTCATTCAAACTTTTTTATTTTTTTATGGATTGTGGGTAATGTTTAGCTTGAAATAACTATTTCTACTTCTTTTCTAAATCTGTTTTTCTTGGGGATTTCAATACAAAGATTACAATATTTTTGTTATAATACACAGTGCGCTTTCATTTGTTGAAAGTATTACAAGGCTTCACTAATAAACGGAAATGCATTTTAAAAACACATATTTTGCTATTATAAACCATTTTTATATTTTATTATTGCTTTTAAACATGTTTATTCAAACTTTTTAAAGTTTTTTATGGATTGCGGGTAATGTTTAGCTTGAAATAACTATTTCTACTTCTTTTCTAAATCTGTTTTTCTTGGGGATTTCAATACAAAGATTACAATATTTTTGTTATAATACACAGTGCGCTTTTATTTGTTGAAAGTATTACAAGGCTTCACTAATAAACGGGAAATGCATTTTAAAAACACATATTTTGCTATTCTAATGTTTTATAGAGAAACCAAAGACATTATGAATTTTGTTATTTCAGATTAAAAACATTTAATATTTATAGTGTAAAATATGAAAGTAATTTTAAATTAGTTTTTGGACCCACAGACTCGTCATGGGGCTCTGTATTTTTTAACTACACGATATATATATGACTCAGAACGTAAAAATAGCATTCGACAACCTGAAACAAATCATATTACATCTCCAGTATAAATTAAATTATTATCCGAGATTTTATTAGATAGAGTATTCACATATCAACACAGTGTTATGGCATAGATATCATGAAAGAGAATCAACGAAGAGACTTATACGATCTTCTACGAATCACGAAAGTAAGTTTTTCCCTTCTATTGTTTGTATAAAAATATTCTGTTATATAGTTTAGTTTCTTTACAAAACTGTATTTAGTGCTAATTAATACTAAAATTAACATTGTGAACTGCTAAAGCTTAATGAATTTTCAGTCATATACACTCATGTCCATAAATTAAGGATAATGAAGTTCAGGCAAAGAAAGAGACAGAAGCAAAACAAATTTGACTTATTTGTAAAGTCTATTTATTAAACAAAAGGTAAAGAGCTAAAAAGATGATATATGTTTGACATAATTAATAAAAATTGCGATTTTTACTCCCTGGAGCAAATTTCAAAAAAGAACCTATTTACAAAAAACAGTATAACATGGTTTGTATGATGGTTAATATGGAGTATGTCTCCCGGACGATGCAATATAGGCCTTACAACGCCTAGGCATGCTGAGTATCAAATGATCAATCTGATCTTGGGGAATATTACACCACTCATCAAGCAATTGCCCTCCGAACTTCCGGTTGACAGGTGGGAGGGGGTTGACGGGCTACAATTCGTCGGCCAAGCATATCCCACACATGCTCTATTGGATTCAAGTCCGGTGAGTATGCTGGCCAATCCATACGGGTGATATTCTCCAATTGAAGTCATTCGTCTACAATGTTTGCAAGGTGAGGACGGGCGTTGTCATCCATTAACAGAAATTCAGCACCCATGGCGCCCCGAAACAAACGTACATTTTTGTTCCAGAATGACATCCCGATAGATTTGTCCTGTCATCGTTACACTCTGAACATGGAGGTCAGTTCTGAAACCAAGAATAATTCCTCCCCAAACGAGCCATCCTGCACCACCGTAATGGTGTCGTTCAATGGCGTTCTCTTGGTGGTAACGGGTACCTGGCGCTCTCCATATGAAAGTCCGGCGAGAATCAGACTGCAAACTAAACCTGGACTCGTCGGAAAACATCACACAAGACCACTGTTGCGGTGTCCACAATGCATGCTCTCTACTCCAGGTTAATCGCAGGCGACAGTGAGTTGCGGTAAGTGGAACACATCTGATAGGCCTACGAGCATAGAGACCAATGTGCCCTAAGCGTCTGTACACGGTCTGCCTTGAAACTGTCGTACCGGTAGCTGAAGAGATCTGACGAGACAGGTCTGATGCTGTGCTCCGTCTGTTTCTTTTGGCAGTAACTGCTAAATACCGGTACTCATTCGGCGTGATAACTCTGGGGGCGACCCGTGCTGTAACATCTACTCACATTACCATCATCTTGTAATCGTTGCCAAAGCCTGGAGATGACACTCTGGGCGATTCCAAGTTCCTAGGATACTTCCAGCTTTGTACGTCCACATTCCAGTCGTCCGATAATTTACCACGTAAAAAATCATCCAAATGCTTCCTTTGTGCCATAACTATGCGGTTATTGCACTGAAAGGCTTTTAAAGCGCTTGTGAACAATTTTACTTCTTTGCCACCATTCCTTATATACCCCCCCTCTCTTACACTCTCGTCATTGTGACGTACTATCCGCGCCATCTGGTGGTTTCCTGTAATTTGCAAATTCTTCTTCAAGACGTGTGTGATAATTCAACAGGTGAAATTTTTATTTTAGAATTCAATTTCTGTGTGATTCTGAATTATCCTTAATTTATGGACATGAGTGTAGCATAATATGTTTTGCCTATTATAACATTTGAATATCTAACTAACTACTGAATTATTATTGAATAATTAAATTGATTTATTTGCTGAAACGAATATATTAATCCCAATTGGAAGAAGAACAATTGGTTTATTCCTGCATATTAAATTTTAGGCTGCAAAAAAAGTTTTGTTCAATTTATATAAGTGTAACAATTTCATTCCCCCTTCTTTTTTTATAGTAAAGAAAATGATTACTGCAAAATAATATTTTTTCACATTTTGTTTGTTTTGTTTAAATTATATTCCCTTAACAGTTCTTCAAGATTAAAAATATGTATCAAGTTCAGAATGGTAGATTAAATGATGTAATCACTGTTTATATAATCATTTTTGTGACATACTATGGTAGATTGAGGCAAATAATGAACTAATGTAATACAGATATATCAACAAAAAAAATATAAAAAATTACAAAAAATGTATTTGCTAAAAACATTACCAATAAAACTAAAATAGTGATCTATTGGTTCACTAAAAACTTGAATGATTAAAAAAAATATTAAATTACTTATTATTAATCAAAATTGTTCATACATTTAAAAATAATGGAGCAAAAGGTTTTTTAAAATGAACATTTCTAGTAATATATAACAACTATTCAAGAGATTTAAAATATTAGTATTAATTTTAAAGAATCATGGCATAATTTAAGAGTGCAGAGAAAGGAAATAAAACCTGACAATATTTTTTTGGTTATTTTTTTAATTTAAGATATCAATTAGTTTTATAAATTGAGGTAATACAGATAATTTTGTAACTGAAATTCAAAAGAAGTGAAATATCAACAAAAACAGATTGTTAAATTGAAAATACTTGTGTAGCATTTTTCATTAGTAAAAATATTTTTCAAAATTAAAAATACGTAATTATTAGAATTTGAATAATTTAAGTAAACATGTATATACATCTAATTACATTAACAGTAATTAAAAGTGCATTATTTGAAACATTACAATATATCTAAAATTCAAGATATATATTTTCCAGAAATAATTTTTATCAAGCTTTTATTTCCAGGATATCTGGATTTGAAATGAATCGATGTTTTAGTTGGAGAGAAAAGGCAGATATTTAAATTGAGACAACAGCATTAATGCTAGTCATAACCAAGCAGCTACAAATAGAAATGTTCTTTTTTTTTCTTTGCATTTTTTGAAAATGTTTTTCTTATACTTCAAAAATTAAAAAAAAAAAGATAAGAAAATTCATTACCCTATTTTATTTCTTTTATCATTTCGTTCTTATTCTGAAAAGAATAAACAATATATTTTTTTCTTAAATAAATATTATTTAAAATTCTTAGATGAAAAAAAATTCTTATAAGAATAAAAAAAAAAATTCTAGAAATGACATACATACAATCTAACAATTTAAGAACAGAATTACTATACAATTTTAAGAACAGAGTTGCGAAATAATTTGAATTAAACATTTATTACAATTGTACAAGTAGAAAGATTAAAAACATAATGCAATTCTAAATATTCGAATAATTGAAGATTTATTGAAAAATACGGAGCTGTCTGGTTGTCATAAAAAGATGAATATCAATTAGCAAGAAATGGAGCGAAAACATATATGAGAGACACATTTTGCAATTTGTTTGCTTTTTTATATCACACATACAATTACACAATACAATTATAAAATATAACTTTCATTTGGCATACATTTATATCACACATACAATTATACAATACAATTATAAAAGATAACTTTCATTTGACAAAAGATTAAAATCTATGTTTCTTAAATCTTCAATATCCTTCATATCGAGAACTGGATATTTGCAATTCATAATCCAGCACTTCGAACTCGAGATCTAGTATTGCAGCTTTTATGAAATTATCGTAAGTGAAAACAGACGTTATGCAAAAATTTTTTGTCTTCCTGACAAATCGGACAGTTCTGATGTGCGACTACACAATGGTATCATACTCCTGAATGTGTGAAAGTAAAAGCGTGTGGCTTCCGTTATGCAGAAACTTTCTAATAATAGCATCATTTATCTCTTATAGCAATAGTTCGCATTTTGCCATACAAATCTGATCGAATTTGCAATTTCATAGATGTTAAGAAGCTTAATCTCAGACTTACTCGAGCTTCAGATTCGCTGACTTGCTGCGACTTTCTCTTAGAGTATTTGGTAGGAATCCAACTTTAATGTGAATTTTCACTTGATACTCAAGACATGAAAATGCAAACCTAGGCGATTTACATCGAGAACTGCATATGCCATTAAATGGATTCTGTTCATTGGGGAGCGAGTGTATCTTTTACGAGGACTTTAGAATGGTTTTCGGTGATGGAGGTTAATTTGTGATTTATAGTAAAATCTTGCTCAATTTTTTAAATATATTTAAAGTTTGTAAAATCATAACATAAAAGAATGTTATGATTTTTTTTGCCTTAATATTCAATGTGCCTTAATATTCAAAATGAGAGACGGGGATAAATTCGACTGATCTAAGATAAAATATAGATGGGCATTGCATTTAATAGAAAAAGTGTTATTAAAGGGCTTTGACGGTTATTATATTTTCCTGATGATTCTTCAACAATTTAATTATTTTAGGTAGAATCAAATATTCAAAAATAAGAACGAAAAAAGAAAAAAAAAAAACTATAGAGAAACTATCTTTATTTTCTGATAGATTGCTTTGATGACTATTATTTATGTTTAAAAAAGCAACCTAATAAAGAAAGTCTTACTTTTGGACACAGTACTATTATGATGAGGAATATTAGGTGATAGTTGCTATGACAATTTGGTATGTTTATTTTGTTGTTGAATAATTTATTTTCTGTAAATTGAAATCAAATTGTTTAATAACATAGCTAAATATGTATTACATACATCTGAAGCTAAAATCACGTAACATGTAAACAAGTACAAATTGCAGGTACAGACTCTTAATTTTAAATAGCCTTTTAAATTGCAAAAATAGGATTAAAAATAATTGAAATATCTACAGATATAGATTGTTAATTGAAAATATCTGTATAGTATTTTTCATTAGCATAAACTTGTTAGAATTTTTTTCAAAATTAAGAATAAGTAATTATTAGAATTTTAATAACTAAAGTATATCATTTATAAAGTATATACACTAATAAAGTATATACATTAACATTATTTAAATCAGGACGTACATCTAAATGAAAAGTTCTATATCTTCAGGGAATAGCTGAACTGGCATTAACTTTAGTAGAGCTTTTATTTCAACCATATCTAGATTGGAAATGAATATTAGATGGAAAGAAAAAAGATGTTTAAATTGAGACAAAAATAACATTAATGCTAATCATAGCAAAGAAGCTGCAAATAGAAATGTTTTATTTTTAAATCTTTGCATTTTTTGACACTTCATTTCTTTTCGCATTTCATTCTTATTCTTTAAAGAATAAATAATGTATTTGTTCTTAAATGAATATTATTTAAAATTCTTAGAAGAAAAATAAGTTCTTATAAGCATAAAAAAATAACTGCAATAATATACATATAATCTACATAATTTTAAAAACAGAATTTTGAAATAATTTCGAGAACTGGATATTTGCAATCCAAACTTTGAATCGTTTTATAAGCTATATTACATTTAAAAAACCGTGCTTTTTGTACTAATTCTTCAGATTTAGAAATTGTAACGATAGGATCTGTCACCTCACGATTCCCGTGCTCAAAACCTTTTTCTTCAAAATAGGCGGCTAATTCATTCAATAATTCCATATTTCCCAATCTCATACCTCTTACACGAGAACGACTTTTCATTGCCTGATTTAAAATTTTGTCTGTAGTGCATTCAGGAGGCACAGACAAATGCTCCAAAAAAGCGAATGGAAAATAAAACGTTTTGGCATAAAAATCTTTAGTGCTGGATATCAAATACCCCTCTCTTGCATATTGTCAGCGCACCTTTCCCCAGACCTCGTACCATTCTTTTCGGTTTCGACCTGGAGTGTCTTTAAACTTGGGTGTCACCAGTAAATCGGGTAGCAACTTTTCGTTCAACTCTGGTAAATAGGGAAAACTAGCATCACGGTATTTTGATCATTAAAATTGAACAGTTTACCTCCCCTTTACTCACACGATATCGTTCCTCACAAATACTCAGAGTACTGGCGGATAAAGATATTTCGAAATCCGAAAAGGGCGTGGTAAAACGAATATGACTCGCTTGGTCTGTTATGGACACGATCTGTACGGGGATGGAAAAGGTTCCAGTTTCAAGGGCGATTGTTCCTACAATACCCATTTCGCCCAGATCTTCGTGCAAAGGATGAAGAATTTGATAAGAATGGTAAAAAAAAATCGACAACAATTGAAGGCATTGACGTTTTGACAACGCACAAGTCCATCTTCTTGTGTACCCTCCAGGTTTCAACGCAGGTTAATGATAGGGGGTGACTTGATGTACCTATAAACTATCCATAAAATAAAGTCTGTAGATGGGAATCATTGTCAGCGCAGCATTTTTCAAAGCAATCTAAATCAAATGATAACTCTTAATAAATATAATAAACTGATAATTGTTAGTAATGAATGATAATAAAATCCAATCCGAGTCGATACACCTGAGCCTAGATGAAATGAATGCCAAACAATCGTCTGAGCTAATAAATAATACTCGTATTCGTATATTTGGGTGAGCCACATACCCGTTGAAAACCCAATGTTTAAAAATGTAATCCTACCAAAAGTGCTTGCCTCTTGTTTGGAGCTGGAAAAAGAACGTTGGTTCTCTTTTGAATGTCACCCTTTTCAAGCCAGCCAGTCCCCTGGGTTACTGAGTACAAGTACCTGGGGTTAGTTTTGACTCAGAATTGACTATAATTCCCATTTCGCCAAAGTAGTTGCTAAAGCATTTATTTGCTTAACGTTTTCCATAGGCAAAGCCATCTTTCAATTTTTTCAATAAAGTTTTGAAGTCTGAAATTAAAAGGTTCTACTTTATAAATCTATCCTTCGACAATTCTCTTATATGGGTGTCCTATTTGGGCATCCTCCATCACAAATCTTAAGAAGCTTCATTTTTCAAAATAAACGGTAGCTATGATATTAACGCCCCGTGGTTTTTTAATATTAGAAGGGTCGCAACTCCACAGAGATCTGAATATAGAACCCATTGAATGTTATATTTTCTAAAAAAGTCTTTTCACTCTATATGACCTCAGATCCGCAACGGAAGCGATCCGACAAATTCCAGTATACCATCCTGGTGCCATGTGCTAGTTCCAGGAAGAGACAAAGATACAATCTATGATGCGCACTGGGAATCTTTTCCGGCATGGTGAAAAAGGCGGTGTGGAATTTATTCTGCAGCAGCTGATTCTACCGCTGTGGCTGTTGACTAGTCACTCCGATCTCTTCAAACTGCTCCGAATCTGAGCTGCAGCTTTTGGCGTTAATTTTTAATTTTGCTACGATGTGCACCTTAATTTAGAACATGGGCTACCTGCCTCTAAATTGTATTATATTGTAAATTGAATTATATTGTATATTGCATTATATTGTAAATTGTATTATATTGTAAATTGTATAATATTGTAAATTGTATTTTCATTTTATTTTGTTTGTTATTTGTATTATATCTACTCGTTTTCTAAAATACGATGCTGTGTTTTTTATTTTCTCATTTCTATGTTGTACTGCCTTGTATAATTATATGTTGTAAATTATCTATTATTTCACTGAAGCCAATGTTTCTTCAATGAGACTGTTTTCCCCACCTCCGGGCGGGTTTACCTTGTTCACCTGACTGATGGCGTCATCTGTAGGCGATCAAGTCAATGAAAAACTGTTTTTGTTTGCAATATTGTTGTATTTTCTTAATTATGTTGTTTTATATTCTTAGCTTCTAATTTTTATTTTTAATCATCTTAAATCTTTTTTTGGGCATCGTCAACGGACTCTTTAGAGTGTGTACCTTAGCTTTATTTTCTGGGCTCTTATTTAATTGTTTCAAGCAAAGGTGTTTCCCAACTTTATCTTTTTCTTTTTATACTATTCACACCTAATTTAAGCAACTTCATTTTATGCAAAATTAACTATTTTAAGATGTGGAGGTATAGTGGTTCTTAAAACCACCTTAGGAACCCGTAACAGGTAATGCCAGTTGCCCCCGTTGCCCTCTCTCTTTTCACTATGCTGTTTCATTGTTATTCATTAATTTTTAAGCAACCCATTTTGTGCAAATGTTTAAATTAAATTAAGATGTGGAGGTATTGTGGCTCTTAAAGCCAACTTTGAACCCGTAACCGGTACGCCCGTTGCCGTTGCCCCATTTTTATGTTTACAAACTAGAAAATGGCTAACCACCTGGAAAATTAAATAAATGCAACCAAATCAGCCTACGTATGCTGTTTACTCGGAAACGTTCTATTTCTCCATTGGGAAACTAATCACTTTTTTGGCCAGCCCTGTCCCCATTCAGCAACTGAATATAGATAATGGGTTGTTTTTAGACGCAAATATTATCATTCAACTCCCATATTGTACTGAATGCAGTTGCTAAAGCAACTGGAAAAGTAGTATCTTAACGCCATTAGCCTAATTTCTCAAAAGATTTTTTTTTAGTACCATCAAACACAAGCTCCTGCTCTATAAGTCTATCATTAGACATATTCTGGTTTATGGTAGCCCGATTTTACCTCCCACTTCCCTCACCAATATCAAGAGACTTCAGGTGTTTCCCCAGAATAAACACCTGGCTATGATTGGTACGCTGAAGTGCCATGGTTCGTTCGTCGAAAGATCATCCATAGAGATCTAGACGTCGAACCTATTCCAAATTATTTAATCAAAATTTCAAAGAATTTTCTTGAAAAATGTCCTCAGATTAGCAATGATTAAGGTAATCCGACCTATCACAATGGGGTGAAAAGTTCTTAGAAACGCCCATGCGCTGATTTATGACGTCTCCTCATGATTGTTTCCCTCGAGTTAAGAGACATCATGGCTGTTACCTGAACAAGCGATCGCGAGTTCAGGTAACGGAGGATTTAACACTGTAAATTTTAAGTCCACTGAGACTAGTTAACTCACTGTGTATCTGAGGAGTCATTTTGGCTTAAAACTAGTTTCGCGACTCTATTTTGTATACAAAACGAATTTGCGCAGAGGTAAGGTGATTCGACTCCCAACCGTAAGGTTGAGGGTTCGAATCCGGCACTCAGCTCAATTCACTATTTTTATATTTTTGCTACGATGTGCACCTCAATCCTTTTCTTAACGGCTAGTGAATAGTTAGGTTTTTATTGTACGCTTTTTTACCCCTTTTTTTGTTAGGAAAATAAAAGGATGGAATAAAACCAAAAAAAATAAATAAAAATAAAAATTATAAAATGAAAATACAAAATAAAACGGTCCTGATTGTACCTTCTTTTTTTTTTGTGTGGACTAATTATTTACTTTTCAGCATCAACTCCAACTGGCTCTCACCGTTCAGCATAATCCCTTGTTCACCTGGTTCTATGAGTTATCATAACTCTGTTTACTTTATAATATTTTGGCATCGACAACTGGTCCCTAATTGTACTGAATTTAAATTTAACTTTAATTTCATTTATTTTGCATCTTACTTTTATTTATTATTAGTATTTTTATCTCAAGTCAATCCTTCGACTTGAATTTCTTATATGGATGTCCTATTTGGGCGTCCTCCTCAATCGCAAATCTCGAAGCTCAAATTATTTCAAAATAAACAGATAGCTATGATAGTAAACGCCCCGTGGTTTGTTAGAAGGAAGCAAGTCCACAGAGACCTAAATATAGATCCTATTATGGACTATATTTTCAAAATTTCAAAGTCCTTTCATTCAAAATGCCCTCAGATCCGTAACGTGAAGCGACCAGACAAAAACCTGTATACCATCCAGGTGTGGCTAGCTCAGGAAGAGACCTAGAGCTATCTATGATACGCACTGGGAATCTTTCCGGCATTGAAAGGCGCTGTGAATTTATTCTGCAACGTCCGATTCTACCGCTGTGGCTGTTGTCTAGTCACTCAATCACTTCAAGCGAATCTGAGCTGCAAATTTTGGTATTTAAATCTTAACTTATTTATTTGCTACGATGTGCAACTTAAATTAGAACATGGCTATCTGACTTTTTAAGCTGTAATTTTAAATTTTAATTTTGTAAATTTTTAATGGTTCATTTTCATTTAATAACTTTTAATTCTTTAATTGTAAATTCCACTTAATTGTCTTAACAGCTTTTGCTATATATCTTAATTGGTAATAATCTAGTTATATTTTTTACATTGAACTTTTAATCCTTAACTTTGTTTTAAATCTTAATTATTAATTTTATTAACTGTAAACTTTAAATCTTATCAATCGTAAATCATAACTGCTTGCTCTTCGCGTCTAATTAATAATTTTAATACTCATATTGTAAATATAAAATAAAAATGTATTTTCTAACTTCGGTTATGTTTTGAAACTATATCAAATGACTGATGGCGCCATCTGTACGGCGAGTCAGTCACTTAATTTTTTTAGACATAAGTCCACTGAGACTAGTTAACTCACTGTGTATCTGAGGAGTCATTTGGCTTTAAAAGTTTCTCGACTCTATTTTGTAAACAAAACGAATTTGCGCAGAGGTAAGGTGACGGACTCCCAACCGTAAGGTTGAGGGTTCGAATCCGGCACTCGGCTCAATTCACTATTTTTATATTTTTGCTACGATGTGCACCTCAATCCTTTCTTAACGGCTAGTGAATAGTTAGGTTTTTATTGTACGCTTTTTTACCCCATTTTTTGTTAGGAAAATAAAAGGATGGAATAAACCAAAAAAATAAATAAAAATAAAAATTATAAAATGAAAAAATACAAAATACGGTCCTGATTGTGGCCTTTTTTTTTTTGTGTGGACTAATTATTTACTTTTCAGCATCAACCTACAACTGCTCTCACCGTTCAGCATAATCCCTTGTTCACCTGGTTCTATGAGTTATCATAACTCTGTTTACTTTATAATATTTTGGCATCGACAACTGGTCCCTAATTGTACTGAATTTAAATTTAACTTTAATTTCATTTATTTTGCATCTTACTTTTATTTATTATTAGTATTTTTATCTTTTTTTTTTTTTTTTTTGAGTACCATTTAACTTGAATTTTTTAGAAATTTTATCTTATTATCTTTACTAACCTAATTAAGCAGCCAATTAAAATTTAAAGCATATTTATTAATTAAGATGAGGAGGTTTTAGGGTATTTCCCCAGTTGGTACTCCGTAATCGGTACGCCAGTTGCCAGTTGCCGGCACAATTCACTATTTTTATATCTATTGCTACGTTGTGCACCTTAATCCTATCTTTAACGGCTAGTGAATAGTTAGGTTTTTATTGTACACTTTTTTACCACTTTTTTTTTGTTAGGAAAATAAAAGGATGGAACAAAACCAAAAAATAAAAATAAAAATTGTAAAACTGAAAATCTTATAAAAATACGGTCCTGTTTATGGCCTTTTTTTTTTTTTTTGTGGGAACTAATCATTTTACTTTACAGCATCAACTTCAACTGCTCTCACCATTCAGCAATCCCTGTTTACTTGGTTTAATGAGTTCTTCAAACTGTTTACTTTTTAATATTTTGGCATCGACAACTGGTCCCTAATTGTACTGAATTTAAATTTAATTTTAATTTCTTTTATTTTGTATCTTACTTTTATTATTAGTAGTATTTTTATCTATTTTTTTTTTTTTTTTGAGTACCATTTAACTTGAATTTTTAGAAATTTTATCTTGTAATCTATACTAACCTAATTAAGCAGCCAATTAAAATTTAAAGCATATCTATTAATTAAGATGAGGAGGTTTTAGGGGTATTTCCCCAGTTGGTACTCCGTAATCGGTACGCCAGTTGCCAGTTGCCATTCCTGAACAATTTGGTTTCAGAAGGCAATTAAGAACCTGTCACCATTTACTTAGGTTGACAGAGCTGATTCACGACGGCTTTAACGAACGCAAATCTACGGGAATATTATTTTTGGACGTAGCCAAGGCCTTTGATAAAATTTGGCATAATGGCTTATTATTCAAGCTCATGCGACTTGATTTTCCACCCCAAATCATCAAGATTCTTTGCTCTTACCTACTTAAGAAACACCATGGCTGTTACTCTGAACAAGCCCAGGCGAGTTCAGGTAATGGGGTGAGCCTTGCTCATTGAGAAGTTATCTCAATGCGTATCTGACGATTACTTTTGGCTTAAAAACTAATTGTAAATTTAATTTTGACGAACTGGCGCAGAGGTAAAGATTCGGATCTTTGACCGCGAGGTTGAGGGTTCGGATCAGAACTCTGTTCCTTTTCTATTCCCTTTTATTGCTACGTTGTGCTTTAAATTCATTCATGACTTTCCGACTAGTAACTAAGTTAGGTTTTTATTTTATTTTTCGTACGCTTTTTTACCCCTTTTTTGTAAGGAAATAAAAGGATTAGATATAAATATTATAAAAATAAAAATAAAATTATAAAATCGAAAACCAAACAAAAATTATAAAATTGAAAACCAAATAAAAATTATAAAATTGAAAACCAAATAAAAATTATAAAATTGAAAACCAAATAAAAATTATAAAATAAAAAAGAATCACAGGTTCTGTGATGGGTCTTTTTTTTTTTGTGGGGACTTCGTTCTAATATTTTACCTTTCAGATGCTCCTATTGGCTCTCACCGTTCAGCATGATTTCCAATCAGCGATTTGTAAACAAAGGGTTGGGATGTTTGTTTACGTTTTGAAATAGTTTGGGGCATCGAACAACTGGTCCCTAATTGTACCGAATTTAAAACTTAACTTTTTTTTTTTTTGAGTACCATCAATTGAATTTTTAGAAACTTTAATCTTAAATTTTTTACTAACATTAATTAAGCAGCCATTAGAATTCTAAACATATTTATTAATTAAGATGAGGAGGTTGTGGGGTATTTCCCCCTGTTGGTACTCCGTAATCGGTACGCCAGTTGCCAGTTGCCAGTTTGCTCTTACCTACAAACCCCAGCTTTCTTAGTCAGAGTAGGTGGAGTTACTTCCTCAACCAGACCAATAGAAGGGGAGTACCGCAAGGGTCGCTCTCAGCAGTCAGTCAGTCAGTCCTTGGTTCTCGGTGCTCCTTGGCCCCCATTGGGCCTAAAACACCTATCCTGTTGGGATGAAGGCATTGGATAATGTAAAACATGATAAATGAGCATTACAGGATAAGTGAGCAAGAATTTAAGTCCCCAAAATAAATTTAGAAAAATTACCGTTAAGTTAAAGAAAACAAATAAAACACAAGAAGTTAAAGAAAATAAAACAAAAATTAAAAAATAAAAAATTTGTTCTCAGTTTTTAGTATAAAAAAATGGAATTTCATTAAAGTTTCCTATTTTTATCTTTAATCATTTTTTATTTGAAACGATCAAATTGAAGAATTAAATTGTTGCATTATGAATAGAATAAGAAAACTTAAAATATGCTTTCGTATTTTGTTTATATTTGTTTATTTTCTTTAATTCTAGCTTTAACGTTTTGAATGGTGTAATTTCATGTCAATAATATGAATCTTCGTCAATCATATGTGTTTTTTAGGAATATGCATTTATACAAAAGGATACATAAATCGTTTGTATTAATCCTCTATTGTTGTGTTAAAAATATTTTTTTCTGTCTCTCTCTCTCTCTCTATATATATATACAATATATATATATATATAACTCATAACACACAATAATATGAAAACTTAAAATATAAAATATAAAAATAAATAAAATTTAATATAAAATATTCCAATAAAATATATTATAACTTTTAATATACACGATATGAACAAATACATTCAAATATTTTTACACATTTAAATTATTAGATATGTTTTTAAAAATTTCTGTTTTGATTTATAGTAATCAAATCGTACAATTCCTGAAATTGTTTAATGCAATTTTTAACATAATTGTTATTTATTCATAATCCTTTATTGCTAATTACAAGTCTTATAATTTTAAATTAGAAGCCATGCACTTCTTTATTAAATTTATAAACTTTTTATTTTTCATTTAATTTAAAATCTGCTGTAAAAACACTTAAAATTTCACACATGCCTAATTTAAAATATTGATTTCTCTAATGTTTCTGTTATGTAGAACAGAACCTTGAATATTTGCAATGAGAATTATATCATCCCCTTAATTACATACATATTACACTACTGGCCGTTGGCATTCACAAATTTGGGACCTGAATGGCCGAGCGTCTAGCGCTCTGGCGCTCGGTGCCACAGGTTTCGGGTTCGAATTCCGGCGGTGCCATGGATGTTTTTGTAGTGGTTCGGAATCCACTTGAAGCCGTAGGTTCCGGTCTCCTACGACTATAAGAGCGCCACGGAGCCAAAGTCAGACTTCTACCTACGGGTGCTCCATCACAACAGAAGCTGCTTCCTTCCCCTTCAATCATGAGTACGTATGGGCTCTTGGGCTTGGCCAGCCTAGTGGGATAATAAACAACAACAAACAGTATTTCGTATTTACTTGCAATGAATAAAATTCTATTTTTATTTTGTTGTTTCATCATCAATATATACAATTTTATCCGTTTCATAATATATGACTTTTTTTTTTTTTTTAGTTTGTCGGGCATTTTATAAAATATTTATTATAATTGAATTAGTAGTATATTCTGCAATCTAAACAATTCATATTAATGTTATTTTGTACATATTGATTTTTTTTTAATTCTCCTGTATACAGTTTATTTAAAAATATCATATTCAAATCTTTAATTTCATCATTTAGCATAATTCTATAAAAACCCTTCTATTGCGTTTAATTTGTTTCATATTTTTCTTTGACCGAAATTATGCCACTCGGGTGTTTTATCAGATTTCAGAAAGAAATTTCATTTTTGGTTTTTCTTAATTTATTGGAAATCCGTATATAATTTCTATCTGACACATTCTTTTTCAACGTTAAAATTTTCAAATGGTTTATCATCTGTTTCTAACTCGTTTTTAAAATTATTAGAATACAATCTTTGAACAAATTATATCTCCAAATTGTCAAACTTGTATCATTTTTCAAAAGCTAAATGTATCATTTGCTTGTGACATTTTTCAAATTTCAATCGCTTTTTATTGTCCAAGTTAAGGTAAAACTCCTTACACCAACTCCGTGATAACATTCTTTATTTCTGATTTTATAACATTCTAACATTTACAATTCAATTTGAAACATGTCATCTTCTTTTCTGCATTTGTTTTGTAATGATTGCTTTTATGTTTTTTGAGCATGATTTACATTAGCTACATTAGCTTGGCGTTTTTTTTTTTTATAAGGTAATATAAGATGATATATTTTTTTTAGGAGGAAGTACTTTACATTTGATTATTTTTAAAATAATAATTTTCTACGAGTAAAAATATTTTTGCTAAGAGTATTAAAAACATTGTTTTGAAACATGTTCTAAAAACGTTTCTAACCGACAAGTTATTAAAAAATATTATTAATATTTTAGTTAAAATGTTATTATGTTACGCCAACATTTATTTGAACTACTAATTAATTTCATATTTTGTTACTCATTACAAATTATTTTTTACTTGTAAAAACTGAATAAATTATAAATTTTAGGCATTATGAATAAAATTATACATTAAAAAGGAAGCATATAAAACTGTAAATTAGAAAATTTTAGATTTTTATATTTAATTTCACTTTATGGTTCTCATATATTTTCATTATATTCATTAATATAATAAATTTTAATAATAATATAAAATTTTTCGCCATTTTTATTGAATAAAAAATAGCTAAATTAAAATTAACTCTTCTTTATTATATTACAAATATAGTTTTATTATGCGGATATGATTTTATTATGTTTTTAATTTTTATTATATATTTGACATGACCCGAAATCGGCCTAGGTGTGTGTTCGGTAGGTCACTCCCACAAATTTATTTCATTCTCTTTCACAAATTGGACACACGATGTGGACTGTAGTAATTTCTCATTTATTTTGGCAGCCATCACACTCGAGGATGGTCTCGCCACACAACTTCTCTCTTTAGAGACACTTACTCCACTCTGCTTCGACTCGGTGTTTTCCCTTAGCGCTTTCACAAATAGCGCTGCTTGCACAAAACAGCGTGTATTTCATAAATATTTGCCAATTCTTTGCTATTTTTATAATTAAATTATTCTACAAAAAACATTTAAAGCATCATTAATATTATTTATTTTATTTCGATTTTTTTGTAGTTTATGTGTTTTATTTCATTTCATTTAGTTCTTTTTAAACATTTTAATTTCATTTTCTCTTTTTAAAATTCCATAATTTAATTCTCATCTCATAAATCTGAATAACTAATTTTTAAATACTCATTTACAAGCTTTAATTTGCCCGATCCACCCAAAATTGTATTCATATAAAATTACTGACTCGTTTTGAAAAACAATTGTCTGCTGTAAAGACTTAAGAAGAGTGCATTTGTGATTTTGCTTATTAGAGCTTTTATAACATTCGGTACATTTGGTGGCACTGCTTTTCAATTTAACGGCACTACGTTCCCTTTTCCCCAGAGTTTAAACAAATATCTTTAATGAAGAAATGAAGTCGGGACTTTTTACATATTTATTGGTATTAACACATTTATTGGTACGGAGAAATTTTTAACCCCTCCATTCCAGTTTGTTAATTTTTATCGTCAGTCTGTAATTCATAAAATATTGTTTTAAAAAACAAATAAATAGTTTTCAGATTTCAAAAATGAAAATTGGATGGAAATACCACATAAATATTGAAAACATTTGAAAAGAGGAAAATGAAACTATACCATATGATTCTTTGGGGAATAAATAGCATCACCTAATACATCAAGCCAATAGACGTTTAAAACAGAAACATAACAGTAGGATATAAAATAATTTAAAAAGAAAAACAGGTTAGTAATTACAAAAGAAACTGACGAAAAATTAAAAAAAAAAAAAAATTCGATTTTAATTAGTTTAAAAAAATGAAAAAACTTCTTATTTTTCAATTTTGAAAAAAAAAAAAAAAAAAAAAAAAAAAAAAAAAAAAAAAATATTTCCTAATAATAGAGAAAAACTGATTTCTGAGAAATACTGAAAAACTTCTGAGAACTAACACTGTCAATCAACTGCGAAATACTTTAAAACATTTTAATGTTAAGTAAAACAGACATAAAAATATGATTTAATCAAATAAGTTTATGAATATACTAGAGAGATAGGTAAAAACAGACTATTTAAATACAAAAATAGAAATTACTTACTAACTATCCACAAAAAAAAATAAAATTTAAAGAAAGTTGCTGATTTATTTGGTTTAAAATACTAAGATGAAAAATTTATAAAAACAAAGAAACTAAAAAATGAAACAAATATGAAGAATCTATTTGTTTATGGAATTTCTGAACTAAAAGGAAAATTATATAAAAAGTTATGCTATAGCAGAAAAATATTATAAATTATAGAAACTAATAAACTTAGACCTGTACAATATTAAAAGGTTACTTCGACCACTGGATAAAACTCTGCAACCTGTGCATTTTGTAATAATTATATTTACAATAAAAATAATCGTTACATCCAAACTCAAGGATTTTTACAAGGAACTAACTTAACATGTTTTCAGGATGTTGATAAACTAATTTTATATAACCGTTAAGATTTTCACAAAATTTCTAGTGATATTCATTTAATACAGTTGACATAAAAGAAAGCAATGTCCTTCAATTTTATTTCCTTGATATTAATATTAGCATACATAACTCACCACAATGTTTTCACTCAATCAATGTTTTCAACTAATATATTCAATTCCATTTCACAATCAATAGACTTACACCCTAGAATTCCAATTTCATTATCAAAACATATCATGATATTGTCATAAATCAACAGCTCAAAATTTATCTGTATTAACATGACATTAAACAACAACCGGAAAGTAATTTATCAATGCTCTTTTAAAAATGGTGTCCCCATAGCATTCCTACATTCTTTAATCTGTAATTTTCCAGTTAATTTTTACTAAGAATTTTCTCATGGCTTATGGTTCCCTCAAACTCTCTTCTATGGGATTTTCTCCATATTCTTAGAAGTTGTAAATCATTCCATCTTTTACACAACTGTCCACTTTCAAACGTTGGCGTGGTACTCGATATGTCTGCCGCTGGCAATAAATCACTTTACATTTAGTTATTATTGGGTCTCTAATTGGCCACTAAATCATTCGCTTTGTGGAGTTAAGGACATAATTTTATTTTTATTTTACCGTATTATTTCGACATTTCTTTCTTCCTAGTGCGCATACTCATCGGAAACATTCCATTGCTGCGCATGCAATTAGAAAGAGTTTCGATGAAGTTACTTATAAAACAATATGAAGCCAAAATAATGAAATGGTTCGAAAGTAGACAAGTTATGTAACTCCGAAACTGAAATTAAAGCCTATAAACTTAATTTAGATAAAATATTTTTCAGAATAATCTAGGACCATGTACCCAGATGAAATCACAGTTTATATGGATTTAAAAAGTGGATTAATACAATGAATAGATGCTCTTCTACGATGATGAACAACTGAAACTAATGCACGTTTTTCACCGAATAACGAAATTAAGTTTTCCAGTTTATTTTTGTGTTAAAAATATTCTATCGTATAGTTCAGTTTCATTATATAACTGTACTTTATGCTGATTAATTCTAAGTAAAATTTATAGCTTAGTATATTTCAATTCATATAGCATAGTAAGTTTCGTTTATAATTATATTTGAGTGCCTATTCAGTTACAGTATTACAATTGAATAATTTTCTGAATTTGTTTAATATTTATATTGAAACCTGAGAATACATAATTGATTATTTTTTTTAAACTAAAGATTTTAAATGTTGTTGTTATCGTGTCCATGGATTTAAAATATAAATATCAAAGTTAGATCAAGTCAAAAGTCTTCACGATAGCGGCCGTCGCCGCTTCACTATACAGGACTTCTTTTAAGTTGGCGTCGATTGGCACCATACCCAATTGCAAAACATGGGGAGTGAATGTAAAGATTTTAAATAGTTTTATAATTTGAGATAATGCAAATAATTTTACATCTGAAATTCAATGAAATGAAAAAAAGATTATTATAGAAGCTATGAGGAACGATATGCAAATATGAAAGTCATTAGTAAAATTATTTATTGTACAGATAATTGTCCTTTTTAGAATATTAATTGTGCAAAAAAAATAATTAATTCTACACTTTGAAATTGTCGAATTTTTTTTTTTTTTTTTTAAAGAATACCTAATCTATTAAGATATCAGATTAATCGGTTTGTGCATATATTATTTATTGGTTCATCTTTAAATTATTACTGAATTTATGTATTCATTAATATGAAGAATAAAATTATCACAATTACACCGCATAACAAATTAATTATTTATATTTAGTATGTTTTTAGGGTTGACGAAAAGGGAAAAGAAGAATGCCATAGAAATACCACAAAAATGAACAGGATCTTTGAAAATATATATATATATATAAATGAACAACTTCTATTGAAACATAATTTTATTAAATGAATACCTAGTATGAAGTTTGATGAATTTATGTACATTATACATTTATTTTAAAACTGTGCTAGGAATTTATAACTAAACAAATAAAAGCACACTAGGATAATCCACATAAAGTACGACTGAAAATTTTTTCAATTATTTACTATGTATATAAATGTGAATTGAAGAATGATAATTTTTTTTTTTTTTATGAAAAAAATTTGTTTAAGAATGTATTTATAAAAGATAAAAGGAAATATTAACAGAGAAAAATTAATAAAAAAAAAAACCACAGAAAGAAGATTTATTCTTCAAGAAATGGAAAAAGTTAATCCAAAAGAAGTGTAAAAAAACTCAAAAATCCACGGAAAGAAGATTTATTCTTCAAGAAATGGAACATAAAACTGAAATGCAACTAAAAAGGAAATAAATAGATTCACTAAATCTTTGAAAAGTAACATAAATAATAATAATAAAAAAATTCCTTACAATATGTTATCTTTTAAAATAAAAATCAATCTTCTATCTAAATAAGCATATTTCTTAGTTAGTAATGCAATAGTTAGTAAACCTATGCAGGTTTAAGTAGCTATTAAAGCTATGCTTTTAAATACACATTATTTCGGTTGAAAATCAATATGTTGTTCTAAATACAATAAAAATATAACATAATATAATACAAAAGACAAAAATATAACATTTATGCCTGCCATAACAAAGCAGCTGCAGGTAGAAATGGCTCTTT
>BPLR01006132.1:0-108448 GCA_021605095.1 Caerostris extrusa | reverse complement strand
AACAAAATATTCTGCCTCATATATTTTTGCAATAGGTTTTTGTAACTTTGTTTCATTTCCTTGTTAATAAATTTTTAACATCTAAAAGATCACACTTTGGCTTGTGGACATTGGTTGGCTTGTCGCTCTACGGTCATTTTGAACGCAGTTTAGCTAATTAGACCGATCCTACAGTTTAAAGCGGATTCTGAACCGCTCACAAACGTCCATGCCACCGAGAGTATTCGAACCTGATGTCTGTGGTATTAATGGCCAAGTGGTGTTCCAATTGTCCATTTGGCTGCAAAAAAAAAATCCGTAAAAGATACTTTGAGCACATCAATTAAATTTTTTTCTCAACAATTAATAATTCTCCAATTATAAATCCAGTGAAAAATTCTATCCCACTATCAATACTTTTCAATTTACAATACTATACTACTACAGGCTATTTTATATTCAACAATATAGTAATGGCTTTTCATTTTACTCAGGTTGATAATCGCAATATATAAAACAGAAAATTTATTAAATTCAAAAAATAAAAATATACTAAATATTATTATAATAATTTAATGAATACATTTTATAAAATTCAAAGCAATGGCTCATTATGAGTATTTAATTTCTTACCTAAAAATAATAATTTTAATTTTTATGAATTTTGCATTCATAAATGCATAAACTACCAGATGAATTCCTATCACAATGGATATTTAATTAATGGATAGAAAACGTTAATTTTTTACAAGTAACAAGTTTCGTATACAGTAGTAAATAACTTTCAAATAACAGATACTGGATTTAATCTATTGAAAATCTGAATTACTTCAATAAAACAGTTGAAGTTTGAGATATAAATTAATAAAACATCAATTTCCCATCTTTATTTTGCATATACGCGATTTCATGCTTTCCTGGTTTCTGAATTTATGGACCACAATTGAGCAAAAACTGGAAAAATATATGTGCATTAATTTTTCCTTAAAAAGGAAACAAAATAAGAAACTTACTATAAAAATCCGACCAAAATAAAAAAAAAAACCTTTTAAATTTCTATACTTAATAAAAAAATAAATATTTCGGGCAAGAAAATATTGTAAGTTTAAACTAGTAGATGTTGGAAATCAGTCTGAATAACAACGGTTATTCATTTCCAATACCTAAAATATTGAATACTAACTTCTGCTACCGAAAATGTAAAATTGCAAAATGGAAATCTCTGGTAAGGATGAATATTGAATTTTCTGCCCCAAACTTCATACATATTAAACATTTGGGTGAATAAATAAGCTATTATTTTAAAATGTTGCATTTCGAAATCTTACCTACCGTAATAGCATATGTATGACACGGCATTCATTATTCTACATGAATTTTGGGAAAGGTTGTTACAGCTTTTAAAATATTTTCTCATAGTTTTTAAATATAGAGTACAATTTTGGTTGAAACAATTTTATTTTTATAACATAATTGGATTTGAAAAGAAATCTCTCTTACACAAAATATTTTGTTCAAATTTTTACAATAGGTTTTGTACTTTGTTTTATTTCATTGTTAATAACTTTTTAAACCTAACAGATCAAACTTTGGTTTGTCGCTCTACGATCATTTTGGCACACAATTTAGGCTAATTAGACCAGGACCTACAGTTTAACGCGGATTCTGAACCACTCACAAACGTCCATACCACCTCCAGGATTCGAATCTGAATCTGTGGTCCAATGGCCAGCTGACCAATTGGTTGCTAGGCCTCAAAAAAAACCGTAAAAGACATTGTGAGCACTACAGCTCATCCATTAATAATTCCGAATATTTTACCATTGAATCATTTAACGCAAAAAAATTTTATCCCACCACCCACACTTTTATATTGTTAAATATAGTGAATTATATTGTTAAATATAGCAGACGTAATACTTTTATTTATTCTGATAGATAATAACAATATATATATATAAAAAATTTGAATTCAAAATTTAAATATACTAAATATTACCATAATAATTAAATGAATAAATTTTATTATAATGCAGTTATGGATAATTATGATTATTTAATTTGTGACTTAAAAAATATTTTTAATTTTAAGTGCATTTGCATTGATAAATGTATAAACTACCACATAAAATATATAAAAATGTATAGTTAATTCATTGCTAGAAAACTTTAATTTTTTAACAGCCTTTACATACAGTACCAAGTTTCGTATACAGTAGTAATTTACTTTAAAATACAGATACTGGTTTTAATTTATTGAAAATTTTCATTACTTTAATAAAATAATTGAAAGTTTGAGATATAAAATTAATAAGACATCAGATTTCCCGTCTTTATTTTGCATATACACGATTTCATGCTTTCCTGGTTTCTGAATTTATGGAAACATTTGAGCAAAACTAGAGGAAATATATGTGCATTAATTTTTTTTTTATAAAAGTAAAATATGAATCATAAAAATCTTACCAAAATAACAAAAAAATACTTTTTTAAATTTCTATACTTAATAAAAATAAATATTTTGGGCAAACAAATATTGTAAAAGTTTAAACTAGTAGATGTTGGAAATCTGCCTCAATAACAACGTCTATTGATTTCCCATACCTAATATATTGAATACTAACTTCTGCTACCGAAAAGTAAAATTGCAACATGGGAATCTCTGGATAAGGATGAATATTGAATTTTCTGCTCCCAACTTCATACATATTAAACATTTGGGTGAATAAATAAGCCATTATTTTAAAAATGTTTGCATTTCGAAATCTTATCTACCGTAATAGCATATGTACGGCATTCATTACTTACGTGAAATTTGGGAAGGTTGTTATAGCTTTTAAAATATTTTGTCGTAGCTTTTTAAAAATATATAGTACAATTTTGGTTCGAAAAAATTATATGTGTATAATATACTTGGATTTGAAAAACACACTTTTAAACAAAATATTCTCATATTTTTTGCAATAAGTTTTATAAGTTGGTTTCATTTCCTTGTTAATAACTTCTTAACATCTAAAAGATCAAACTTTGTTTTGTGGACGTTGATTTGTTTGTCGCTCTACGGTCATTTTTACACACTTTAGGCTAATTAGACCGGAACCTACAGTTTAACGCGCGGATTCCGAACCACTCACAAACATCCATGCCACCGCCAGGATTCGAACCTGAAGTCTGTGGTACCAATGGCCAGTGTGCTAGACAATTGGCCATTAGGTCGCAAAAATTTCGTAAAAGTGACTTTGAGCACAACAATTAAGTCTTTCTCACATTAAAAATTCCCTATTATTTTACTATTGAACCATTTTAAAACAAAAAATTATATCCCAACACCAACATTTTTTCTATTATTAAATATAGTAGTAGCCGTGATACTTTTTTACTCAGGTTGAATATATAAATAAAAGAAAATTTTTTTAAATTCATAATTAAAAATATACTAAATATTATTATAATAATTGTATGAACAAATTTTATTATAATTCAGCGATAGCTAATTATGAATATTTAATTTTACTTTAAAAAATTTATTTTTAATTTTAAATGCATTTTGCATTCATAAATTACCAGATAAAATCCATCAAAATGTATATTTAATTCATTAAAAGAAAACTTTAATTTTTAATCAGCTTTTACACACAGTAACAAGTTTCATATACAGTAGCAAATAACTTCAAAATGCATATACTGGGTTTAAATTATTGAAAATTTGCTATACTTTAATAAAATAGTTTACAGTTTGAGATATAAATTAATAAAACATGAGCTTTCCCATCTTTATTTTTGCATATACGCGATTTCATGCTTTCCTGGTTTCTGAATTTATGGATACCTTTGAACAAAACTAGAAAAAATCTATGTGCATTCATTTTTTTTCCTTTCAAATAAAATAAGAATTTTACAGTAAAAATCTTACCAAAATAAAAAAAACCTTCTTGAATTTCTATACTTAATAAAAATAAATATTTTGACCAAAAATATTGAAATATTGTGAGTATAAACTAGATGTTGAAATATGTCTGAATAACAACGTTTATTGATTTCCCCATGCCTAATATATTGAATACTAACATCTGCTGCCGAAAAAGTAAAATTGCAAAAACGGGAATCTCTGGCTAAGGATGAATATTGAATTTTCTGCCCCAAACTTCATACATATTAAACATTTGGGTGAATAAATAAGCCATTATTTTAAAAGGTTGCATTTCGAAATCTTATCTACCGTAATAGCATATGTATGACACGGCATTCATTATTTTATATGTGTTTGGAAAAGTTGTTACAGCTTTTAAAATATTTTCTTGTAGCTTTTTAAAATATACAGTACAGTTTTGGTTCGTAAAAATTGTATTTTTATAATAAACTTGGATTTGAAAAACAAACTTTTAAACAAAATACTCTGTTCTCTGTTCATATTTTTTTGCAATAGGTCTGTAATTTAGTTTTATTTCATTGTTAATAATTTTTTAACATCTAAAAGCTCAAACTTTGGTTTGTGGACATTGATTGGCTTGTCGCTCTACGGCCATTTTTTACACACTTTAGACTAATTAGACCGGGACCTACAGTTTAACACAGATTCCGAATCACTCACAAAAAGTCCATGCCACCGTCAGGGATTCGAATCTGAAGTCTGTGGTACCAATGGCCAGAGTGCTAGCCAATTAGCCATTAGGCCGCAAAAAGCCGTAAAAGACACTTTGAGCATTACAGTTTCTCCCATTTATAATTCCCGAATATTTTATCATTGAACCATTTTAAAGTGAAAAAAATTCTATCCCACTATCAATACTTTTCAATATACAATACTATAATACTGTAGGTTACTACTATATTCAGCAATATAGGTGCAGCCTTGAATTTTTACTCAGATTCATAATAGTAGTATATAAAAAAAATTTAATTTCAAAATTAAAATGTACTAAAATTATTAAACTAATTGAATGAATAAATTTTATTAAAATTCAACAATGACTAAATATGAACATTTAATTTCTTACTTCAAAAAAAAATTAATTTTTAATTTTAAGTGCATTTTGTATTCATAAATGCATAAACTACCAGATAAAATCTATCAAAATGTATATTTAATTCATTGATAGAAAACTTTAATTTTTAATCAGCCTTTACACACAGTAACAAGTTTCATATACAGTAGCAAATAACTTCAAAATGCATATACTGGGTTTAAATTATTGAAAATTTGCTATACTTTAATAAAATAGTTTACAGTTTGAGATATAAATTAATAAAACAGGAGCTTTCCCATCTTTATTTTGCATATACGCGATTTCATGCTTTCGTGGTTTCTGAATTTATGGATACCTTTGAACAAAACTAGAAAAAATATATGTGCATTAATTTTTTTCCCTTTAAAACAAAATAAGGTAACTTACTACAAAAATCTTATCAAAATAAAAAAATCCTTTTTAAATTTCTATACTTAATAAAAATAAATATATTGGGCAAACAAATATTATAAGTTTAAACTAGTAGATGTTGGAAATCTGCCTCAATAACAACGTCTATTGATTTCCCATACCTAATATATTGAATACTAACTTCTGCTACCGAAAAAGTAAAATTGCAAAATGGGGAATCTCTGGTTAAGGGTGAATATTGAATTTTTCTGCTCCCAACTTCATACATATTAAACATTTGGGTGAATAAATAAGCCATTATTTTAAAATGTTGCATTTCGAAATCTTATCTACCATTATAGCATATGTATAACGCGACATTCATTATTTTATATGAATTTTGGGAAGTTTGTTATAGCTTTAAAAATATTTTGTCGTAGCTTTTAAAAATATTTAGTACAATTTTGGTTTTGAAACAATTGTATTTTTATAGCATACTTGGGTTTGAAAAAAAAACTTTTTACACAAAAATATTCTGTTCGCATATTTTGCAATAGGCTTTGTAACTTTGTTTTATTTCCTTGTTAATAACTTTTTAACATCTAAAAACTCAAACTTTGGTTTGTGAACATTCATTCGCTTGTCGCTCTACGGTCATGTTGTACACACTTTATGCTAATTAGACCGGCACCTACAGTTTAACGCGAATTCCGAACCACTCAAAAACGTTCATGCTACTGCAGGGTTTCGAACCTGAAGTCTGTGGTACCAGTGGCCAGAGTGTTGGTGCAATTGCCCATTATAGAGTGCAATTGCCCCCTTAGGCCGCAAAAAAAAAGTCGTAAAAGACACTTCGAGCACAATAATTAAATATATCTCACCCATTAATAATTCCCGATTATTTTACCATTGAACCATTTTTAAAACAAAAAAAATTCCATCCCACCATCAATACTTTTCCAATATACAATGCTATACTACTATATTCAACAATATAGTAGTAGCCTTGATACTTTTTTTACTGAGGTTGATAATAAAATACATATAAAAAGAATTTTTAAATTCAAATCTTAAATATACTACATATTATTATAACTAATTGAAAGAATAAATTTCATTCAAATTCGGCAATGACTAAATATGAATATTTAATTTCTTACTTCAAAAAAAAAAAAAGTAATTTTTAATTTTAAGTGCATTTGGTATTCATAAATGCATAAACTACCAGATAAAATCTATCAAAATGTATATTTAATTCATTGATAGAAAACTTTTAATTTTTAATCAACCTTTACACACAGTAACAAGTTTCATATACAGTAGCAAATAACTTCAAAATGCATATACTGGGTTTAAATTATTGAAAATTTGCTATACTTTAATAAAAAGTTTACAGTTTGAGATATAAATAAATAAAACAGGAGCTTTCCCATCTTTATTTTGCATATACGCGATTTATGTGCTTTCGTGGTTTCTCAATTTATGGATACCTTTGAACAAAACTAGAAAAAATATATGTGCATTAATTTTTTTTCCCTTTCAAAAAAATAAAATTTTACCATAAAAATCTTACCAAAATAAAAAAAAAAAAACCTTTTAAATTTCTATACTTAATAAAAATAAATATTTTTGACCAAAAAATATTGTAAGTTTAAACTAGATGTTGGAAATCTATCTCAATAACAACGTTTATTGATTTCCCATACCTAATATATTAAATACTAACTTCTGCTACCAGAAAAAGTAAAAATTGCAAAAATGGGGAATCTCTGGTTAAGGATAAATATTGAATTTTCTGCCCCCAACTTCATACATATTAAACATTTGGGTGAATAAATAAGCTATTATTTTAAAATGGTGCATTTCGAAATCTTATCTACCGTAATAGCATATGTATGACACGGCATTCGTTATTTTACGTGCATTTTGGGAAAGGTTGTTACAGCTTTTAAAATATTTTGTTGTAGCTTTTTAAAATATAGAGTAATTTTGGTTCGTAAAATTTTTTTTATAACATAGTTGGATTTGAAAAAATCTTTTTGACAAAATATTCTGTTCACATTTTTTGCAGTAGGTTTTGTAACTTTGTTTTATTTCATTGTTAGTAACTTTTTAACATCTAAAATTTCAAACTTTGTCTTGTGGACATTGATTGGTTTGTCGCTCTCCGGTCATTTTGCACACACTTTAGGCTAATTAGACCGGGACCTACAGTTTAACGTAGAATCCAAACCACTCGCAAACGTCCATGCCGCCTCCAGGATTCGAACCTAAAGCATGTGGTAACAACGCCCAGAGTGCTAGCCAATTGGCCATCAGGCCGCAAAAAAAGCCATGAAACACACTTTGAGCACTGCAGTTAATTATTTCTCACATATTAATAATTCCCGATAATTTACCATTGAACTACTTTAACGCGAACAAATTCTATCCCAACACCAACACTTTTCTATTGTTAAATATAGTAGTAGGCGTGATACTCTTTTTTACTGTGGTTGATAATAAAAATTTTTTAAATTCAAAATTAAATATACTTGATATTATTATAATTAATTGAAAGAATAAATTTTATTAAAATTCAGCAATGTCTAATAATGATAGTTTAATTTTTACTTTGAAAAAAAATTAATTTTTAATTTTAAGTACATTTGCATTTATAAATGCATAAAATACCAAATAAAATCTATCAAAATATATATTTAATTCATTGATAGAAAATTTTAATTTTTAATTTTTATCCACACTAACAAATTCGAAAACAGTAGTAAATAACTTTAAAATACAGATACTGGATTTAATTTATTGAAAAACTTGCATTAAAAAAATATTTGAAGTTTGAGATATATATTAATAAAACATCAGCAATTCCATCTTTATTTTGCATATACGCGATTTCATGCTTTCGTGGTTTACGAATTTATGTGTACATTTGAGCAAAACTAAAAAAATATATGTGCATTAATTTTTCCCTTTAAAACAAAATAAGAAACTTACCATAAAAATATTACCAAAATAAAAATTAAAAAACTTTTTCTAAATTTCTATACTTAAAAATAAATATTTTGGCCAAAAAATATTGTAAGTTTAAACTAGATGTTGGAAATCTGTCTCAGTAACAACGTCTATTGATTTCCCATACCTAATATATTGAATACAAACTTCTGCTACCGAAAATGTAAAATTGCAAAATGGAAATCTCTGGTAAAGGATGAATATTGAATTTTCTGCCCCAAACTTCATACATATTAAACATTTGGGTGAATAAATAAGCTATTATTTTAAAATGTTGAATTTTCAAAACTTATGTAACGTAATAGTATATGTATGACACGGCATTCATTATTTTATATGAATTTTGGAAAAGTTATTGCAACTTTAAAAAACTTTTCTCGGAGCTTTTTAAAATATAGTGTTTTGTTTTTGGTTCGTAAAAGTGTATTTTTATAGTATACTTGATTTGAAAAATCTTGTAATCAAATTATTGTGTTTGCATTTTTCAATAGGTTTATAACTGTGTTTATTTCCTTGTTAAAGCTTTTTAACGTTTAAAAGTTTAAACTATTCAGTTAAGAGTTCTAACATTTAATGTTACCGTTACATTTATATTTATTACATTTTCTGATTTTTTTAAAATTTGTCAAAATTTATTTTAGAGCAATAACCTTATATTAATCTTGACTTAAATAATAAAATTTTTATATACTCGTTACTTGCATATTAAAATAAATCTGGCGTATAAGAGCATTTGGCATAATGAAATAAATAAGTTTTGGTTTGAAAAAATTATATTTTTGTAATATACAGAATTTGAAAAAATTCTTCAACCAAACAATTCTGTTCATATTTTTTTTGCAAAATTTCTTATAACTTTGTTTTATTTCTTAGTTAACAAATTTTTAACATTTAAAATATAAGATAAAATATAAATAATGAACTGATTAAATCAAAATAAGTATTAAAAGAGTCCAACTTTTAAAAATGAGATTTAACCTTTACGGCTCTTTTAAAATATGTCAAATTATTTACAACTAATAATGATTTGTTATGCCATAAATTTCTTCTGTTTAAACAACAAAACTTAATATACACTTTATGGAAAAAACCTAAATAAATCCAGTCTACTGATCCAGTGATTACATAAAAAACACTTTCTCCATAATTTATTTGTTTTCTCACATAATTAAGGACTTGGCAAAGTATAAAAAAAGGAATAAAACATATAATTAAAGTTTTATAAATTGTGCTTGAAAGAACGTTAAAAGTAAAAGCTAAGTAACAACGTAATCGTTTTCGATGCTATGCGTTTTTAATTTTCATTTTTTGTCCCATCGTATGTGTCATTTACTACACTCCGTGGTTGCTTTAAGTTTTGATTAACTTAACTTTTACGGCATATTTTAAAAGTTTTTTTTTTTTTTTTTTTCAATCTTTGGTTATAATTCTTTCTTCACATCAAAGCATCTTTATAAAATTTTTCACCAAAGAACTTCCGCGATGTAAATTAGTATAATTTAAAGATGGAATAATTTATCACGTTTTCTAAAACCAAAAAAAAAATAAGATCATTAAAACACTGAAAAAAACAAATTAAAATAATGAAAAAAAGGATTTTTTTTTTTCGAAATTTTAAAACAACTCTGATTTTTTAAAATATTACGTAAAATGAAAATATTTTTTTACATTTGTTTCATTCTGAAATTCAAAAAAGAATCTTTGTTACAAAAAATTGTATAATTTTTCATATTATCATAATGTTATAATTAATCTTTTTGTACACTAACAACATATTAATCTTGAATTTAATAATAATAATGTTGACCTTTTTTTTGTACGCATTACTTGCATATTAAAATAAATCTGGTATATAACATCATTTTGGCATAATGAATAAATAATTTCGGTTTCAAAAAATTCTATTTTCATAATATACATGGATTTGAAAAATCTTTCGACCAAAATGTTCCGTTCACATTTTTTTGCAATAGATTTTGTAACTTTGTTTTATTTCATTGGTAATAACTTTTTAACATTTAAAAGTTTAAAATTTAAAATAATGATTGATATGCCAGTGACTTCATCCTTAATTATATACTTCCATTTATATTTTCTATGTACGATACCGGTAAGCATGTGTTTTATGGATAATTTTGTCATTAAAATAAAAAATAATAAAAAAAAAAAAGTCAATTAAAAAATCAGATAAAGTAAAATATAGGATAAAATATACATAATGAATTGATTTAATTAAAATATACGTTAAAACAGTCCAACATTTTTAAGAAACGTGTTTTAACATTTACTATTTCTTTTTAAAATTTGTCAAATTATTTACAACAAATAACGATTTGTTATGCCGTAAATTTCTTCTGTTTAAACAACAAAACTTAATGTAACATTTTATAAAAAAAAAAAAATCAAACAAATAAATCAATCTAGTGATCCAGTGATTACATAAAAAGACACTTTCTCCGTAATTTATTTGTTTTTTTGACATAATTAAAGACTTCGTAAAGTATAAAAAAAAAAGAATAAAACAAATAATTAAAGTTTTATGAAATTGTGCTTGAAAGAACGCTTATAAGTAAAAAGCTAAGTAACAACGTAATCGTTTTTGATGCTATGCGCTTCTTAATTTTCATTTTTTTTAATTTTTTCCCCATCGTATGTGTCATTTACTGCACTCCGTGGTAGCCTTAAGTTTTGATTAACTTAACTTTTACGGCATATTTTAAATTTTTTTTTTTTTTTATTTAATCTGTGGTTATAATTCTTTCTTCACATCAAAGAATCTTCATAAAATTCTTCGCCAAAGAACGCCCGCGAGTAAATTAGTATAATTTAAAGCTGTAATAATTTATCACATTTTCTAAAACCGGAAGAAAATAAGATCATTAACACAGCGGAGTAAGAAATTCTTTAAAAAAAAAATTATAATTAACATAATGAAAAAGGGATTTTTTATTTCGAAGTTTTAAAATAACTCTGATTTTTGAAAATATTTTATAAAGTGAAAATATTTATTTTACATCTTTTCCATCTGAAATTCAAACAATTGAATTTTTGTTACAATATTTCTTGCAAAAAACAGCATTATTTTCATATTATCATAATTATTATTAATTAATTTTTTTGTACTTTACACTAATTTTGAATATAATACTTAAAAATGTTGTCTTTTTATGTAGGTCTTGCATATTAATCTAAAGCTGGCGTATAACATCATTTGGCATAATGAAATAAATAAGTTTTGTCGATAAAATTATATTTTTACAATATACATGGATCTGAAAATATCTTTGAACCAAATTATTTTGTTCACATTTTTTTGAAATAGGTTTTGTAACTTTGTTTTATTTCATTGTTAATAACTTTTTAGCACTTAAAAAGTTTAAATTTAAACTTTAAAACAGTGATTGATATGCCAGTGACATTATCCTTAATTGTATACTTTCATTCTTATTTTCTATGAAGGATACAAGTGTTTTATGGATAATTTCGTCAATAAAATAAAATATAGATTAGGTGAGGAGAATAAAATATAGGATAAAATAGAAATTACTAACTGATTTAGTTAAAATATACATTAAAACAGTCCAACTTTTAAGGAACGAATTTTAACTTTTACGGTTTGTTTAAAATGTGTCAAATTATTTACAACTAGTAATGATTTGTTATGCCATAAATTTCTTCTGTTTAAATAACAAAACTTAATATACATTTTATAGAAAAAAAAAACTCAAATAAATAAATCAGTCTAGTGGTCCAATGATTACATAAAAGACATTTTCTCCGTAATTTATTTGTTTTCTCACAATTAAGGACTTCGCAAAGTATAAAAAAAGAATAAAACATATAATTAAAGTTTTAAAAAATTGTCCGTTGAAAGAACGTTAAAAAAGTAAAAGCTAAGTAACAACGTAATCGTTTTTGATGCTATGCGTTTCTTAATTTTCATTTTTTTTTCCCCATCGTATGTCATTTACAACACTCCGTGGTTGTTTTAAGTTTTGATTAACTTAACTTTTACGGCATATTTTAAAAAGTTTTTTTTTATTTAATCTGTGGATATAATTCTTTTTTCACATCAAAGCATGTTCATAAAATTCTTCGCCAAAAAATGTCCGCGACGTAAATTAGTATAATTTAAAGTTGTAGTAATTTATCACGTTTTCTAAAACCGGAAGAAAATAGGAAGCAAAAGGGAAGTAACAAATTCTTTTTTAAAAAAAAGTTATAATTAACATAATGAAAAAAAAAAAGATTTTTTTTTTTTTATTTGACGTTTTAAAATAACTCTTCTGATTTTGAAAATATTTTATAAAGTGAAATTATTTTGTGCATTTTTATTATTTTGAAATTTAAACAATGAATTTTTGTTACAAAACATTTTATAATTTTTCATATTATTATAATCATTATTGATTGTTTTTATATAACAATACTCTTAAGTTAATCTTGAATTTAATATTAAAAGCGTTGGGTATTTTTATGTACGTATTACTTTGCATATTAAAATAAATCTCGCGTATAACATCATTTGGCATAATGAAATAAATAATTTTGGTTCGAAAAATTATATTTTTACAATATACATAGATTTGAAAATATCTTTCAAATCAAAAGTATTTCGTCCGCTTTTTTTTTTTAAATAGGTTTTGTAACTTTGTTTTATTTCTTTGCTAATAACTTTTTAACGCTTAAAGTTTAAAATTTAAACTTTAAAATAGTGATTGATATGCCAGTGACATTATCCTTAATTGTATACTTTCATTCTTATTTTCTATGAAGGATACAAGTGTTTTATGGATAATTTCGTCAATAAAATAAAATATAGATTAGGTGAGGAGAATAAAATATAGGATAAAATAGAAATCACTAACTGATTTAGTTAAAATATACATTAAAACAGTCCAACTTTTTAAGGAACGAATTTTAACTTTTACGGTTTGTTTAAAATGTGTCAAATTATTTACAACTAGTAATGATTTGTTATGCCATAAATTTCTTCTGTTTAAATAACAAAACTTAATATACATTTTATAGAAAAAAAAAACTCAAATAAATAAATCAATCTAGTGGTCCAATGATTACATAAAAGACATTTTCTCCGTAATTTATTTGTTTTCTCACATAATTAAGGACTTCGCAAAGTATAAAAAAAAAAAGGAATAAAACATATAATTAAAGTTTTAAAAAATTGTGCTTGAAAGAACGTTAAAAAGTAAAAGCTAAGTAACAACGTAATCGTTTTTGATGCTATGCGTTTCTTAATTTTCATTTTTTCCCCATCGTATGTGTCATTTACAACACTCCGTGGTTGTTTTAAGTTTTGATTAACTTAACTTTTTTACGGCATATTTTAAAAAAGTTTTTTTTTTTATTTAATCTGTGGATATAATTCTTTCTTCACATCAAAGCATGTTCATAAAATTCTTCGCCAAAAAATGTCCGCGACGTAAATTAGTATAATTTAAAGCTGTAGTAATTTATCACGTTTTCTAAAACCGGAAGAAAATAGGAAGCAAAGGGAATTAACAAATTCTTTTAAAAAAAGTTATAATTAACATAATGAAAAAAAAAAGATTTTTTTTTTTTTATTTTGACGTTTTAAAATAACTCTTCTGATTTTTGAAAATATTTTATAAAGTGAAATTATTTTGTGCATTTTTATTATTTTGAAATTTAAACAATGAATTTTTGTTACAAAACATTTTATAATTTTTCATATTATTATAATCATTATTGATTGTTTTTTATAACAATACTCTTAAGTTAATCTTGAATTTAATATTAAAAATGTTGGGTATTTTTATGTACGTATTACTTGCATATTAAAATAAATCTCGCGTATAACATCATTTGGCATAATGAAATAAATAATTTTGGTTCGAAAAAATTATATTTTTACAATATACATAGATTTGAAAATATCTTTCAAATCAAAGTATTTCGTCCGCTTTTTTTTTAAATAGGTTTTGTAACTTTGTTTTATTTCTTTGCTAATAACTTTTTAACGCTTAAAAGTTTAAAATTTAAACTTTAAAATAGTGATTGATATGCCAGTGACATTATCCATAATTATATACTTTAATCCATATTGTTGTGACTGATCCTCAGTGTCCTGCAGTGCGGGACGGACATCCCATGAATAAACTTCTCATGGATGGAGGAAAAGGGGCCAGCTTCTGTTGTGATGTAACACTCGTAGATAGAAGTTCGAAGTAGGCTCCGTGACGCTCTTACAGTCCTATAAGACCGAGGTCTACAGCTTAAAAAGTGGATTTTGAACCACTAAACACACATACATGGCACCGTCGAAACTCAAATAAACATGTGGCACACTCAGCTCTAACACTAGGCCATTCATGCCCATTTTATTTCATATTTGCTATGTACGATACTGGTATTTGATGGACAATTGTGCAATTAACATAAAATATGGAGTAGGTAGGAGATTAAAATATAGGATAAAATATAAATAATGAACTGATTTAATTAAAATGTATAATCCAAGTATTAACTATTATAGTATTAATCAACTTTATAAGGAACAATTTTTAGCATGTATTGTTTCTGTAAAATCTGTCAAATTATTTACAATTAATAATGATTTCTTATGCCACAAATTTCTTCTGTTTAAAAAACAAAACTTAATATAACACTGTATAAAAAAAATAAATAAATAAATCTGTCAAGTGATCCAGTGATTACTTTAAAAAGATACTTTCTCCCGTAATTTATTTGTTTTCTCACATAATTAAGGACTTCGCAAAGTATAAAAAAAGGAATAAAACATATAATTAAAGTGTTATAAATTGTGCTTGAAAGAACGTTAAAAAGTAAAAGCTGAGTAACAACGTAATCGTTTTTGATGCTATGGCGTTTCTTGATTTTCATTTTTTTTTTTTTTTTTTTTCATTTTTTTCCCATCGCATGTGTCATTCACTACACACTGCGGTTGCCTTAAGTTTAGATTAACTTAACATTTTACGGCATATTTTAAAAAAAGTTTTATTTATTTAATCTTTGTTTATAATTCTTTCTTCACATCAAAGCATCATAAAATTCCTCGTCAAAGAACGCTCGCGATGTAAATTAGTATAATTTAAAGCTGGAATAATTTATCACGTTTTCTAAAACCGGAAGAAAAATAAGATCATTAGCACCGTGAAGTAGCAAATTAACATAATGAAAAAAAAAAATTGATTTTTTTATTTCGACGTTTTAAAATAACTCTGATTTTGAAAATATTTCATAAAATTAATATATTTTTTACATTTTTTTCATTCAGAAACTCAAATAATGAATAGTATAATTTTTGTTACAAAAAAAATTTTTATTAGTTTTGTATTATAGTTATTATTAACTAAATAATAATAATAATTATTATTATTAATTTTAATTAAACTAATAATAATTTTTAAATTTTATAGCAAAACCCTTATTGTAATAAAATTACTTCAATGTCATGAATTTTTAATTTACCTCAATAATTTAAATCTTGAATTTAATATTAAAAATGTTGTATTTTTAGGTATACATTACATGCATATTGAAATAAATCTTAGTGTCCTGGAGCGTTGGACGGACACCTCATAGTAAACTACACATGGATGTCTGTCATGGAAAGGGGGCAGCTTCTGTTGTGATGGAGCATTCAAGGGGGCAGAAGTCTGATTTTGGCTCCGTGACGCTCTTACAGTCATAATCGAAAACAGAAATACGGCTTAAAGCGAATTCCGAATCACTACATACAACCATGACACCGCCAGGACTTGAACCTGAAACATGTGGCACTCAGCTCTAGACGACTAGCAAATTCATGTCCACTTTTTTCATATTTGCAATGTACGATACTCGTATGCATGTGTTTGATGACAATTTGCCATTAAAATAAAATATAGAGCAATATTGAGAGATAATATAAATAAATGTAGGTAATATAAATAATTAAAATATAGGATAAAAAAGTAGGATAAAATATATAATAATGAATTGATTTCATTAAAATGTGTATTAAAACAGTCCAATTTTTTAAGAAACGAGTTTTAGCTTTGTATTGCTCTTTTAAAATTTGTCAAATTATTTACAATTAATAATAATTTGTTATGCCACAAATTTGTTCTGTTTAAAAACAAAACTTAATATAACACTGTTTAAAGAACTCAAATAAATAAATCAGTCTAGTGATCCAGTGATTACATAAAAGACACTTTCTCCGTAGTGATTTATTTGTTTTCTCACATAATTAAGCACTTCGTAAGAAAGAATAAAACATATGATTAAAGTTTTATAAATTATGCTTGAAGGAACGTTAAAAGTAAAAGCTAAGTAACAACGTAATCGTTTTTGATGCTATGCGTTTCTTAATTTTCATTTTTTCCCCATCGTATGTGTCATTTACTACACTGCGGTTGCCTAAGTTTTGATTTTTACGGCATATTTTAAAAAAAGTTTTTTTATTTAATCTTTGGATATAATTCTTTCTTCACATCAAAGCATCTCCATAAAATTCTTCGCCAAAGAACGTCCACGATGTAAATTAGTATAATTTAAAACTGAATAATTTATCACGTTTCTAAAACTGGAAGAAAATAAGATCATTAGCACTGTGAAGTAACAAATTCCTTTAAAAAAGTTGTAATTAACATAAAAAACTTTTTTTTTATTACGAAGTTATAAAAATAACACTGATTTTGGAAATATTTCATAAAGTGAAAATATTTTTCATATTTTCATTCTGAAATTTAAACAATGAATCTTAGTTACAAAAAATTGTATCATTTTTTCATATTATCATAATTATTATTAATTAATCTTTTATGGCAATAACCTTACATTAATCTTGAATTTAATATTAAAAATGTTGTCTTTTTTACGTATGCATGACTTGTATATTAAAAATAAATCTGGCATATAAAATCATTTGGCATAATGGAATAAATAATTTTAGTCCAAAAAAAATTATATTCAAATATTGGATCTTAAATTTGAATTTAAAGGAGATCTTTATTTAGGATTCGAGAAAATCTTTCAACCAAAATATTCTGCTCACATGTTTTTGCAATAGGTTTTATAACAATGTTTTATTTCCTTATTAATAATTTTTAACATTTAAAAAGTTAAAATTGATATAAGTGTGACATTATCCTTAATTATACGAGTATACTTTCATTCATATTTTCTATGTACGATACTTGTATGTATATGTTTGATGGATAATTTTGTCAATAAAATAAACTATAAAGTAGATAAGGAGATTAAAATGTAGGATAAAATATGAACAATGAAATGATTTAATTAAAATATATATAAAAACAGTCCAACTTTTTAAGAAACGGGATTTAACATTTACTGCTCTTTTAAAATTTGTCAACTTATTTACAATTAATAATGATTTGTTATGCCACAAATTTCTTCTGTTTAAACAGCAAAAATTAATATAACACTTTATAAAAAAAATCAAATAAATAAATCAGTCTAGTGATGCAGTGATTACATAATTTCTCCATAATTTATTTGTTTTCTCACATAATTAAGGACTCCGTAAAGTATAAAAAAAGGGATAAAACATATAATTAAAAGTGTTATAAATTGTGCTTGAAAGAACGTTAAAAAGTAAAAGCTGAGTAACAACGTAATAGTTTTTGATGCTATGCGTTTCTTGATTTTCATTTTTTTTTTTTTTTTTTTTCATTTTTTTTTCCATCGCATGTGTCATTCACTACACACTGTGGTTGCCTTAAGTTTAGATTAATTTAACATTTTACGGCATATTTTAAAAAAAGTTTTATTTATTTAATCTTTGGTTATAATTCTTTCTTCACATCAAAGCATCTTCATAAAATTCCTCGTCAAAGAACGCTCGCGATGTAAATTAGTATAATTTAAAGCTGGAATAATTTATCACGTTTTCTAAACAGGAAGAAAATAAGATCATTAGCACCGTGAAGTAGCAAATTAACATAATGAAAAAAAAATGATTTTTTTTTTTTTATTTCGAAGTTTTAAAATAACTCTGATTTTGAAAATATAAAATTAATAATTTTTACATTTTTTTTTCAAAACTCAAATAATGAATAGTATAATTTTTTTTACAAAAAAAATTTTATTAGTTTTTGTATTATACTTATTACTAACTAATTAATAATAATAATTATTATTATTAATTTTAATTAAATTAATAATATTTTTATTAATTTTTATAGCAAAACCCTTATTGTAATAAATTACTTCAACGTCATGAATTTTTAATTTACCTAAATAATTTAAATCTTGAATTTAATATTAAAAATGTTGTATTTTTAGGTGTACATTACATGCATATTGAAATAAATCTTAGTGTCCTGGAGCGTTGGACGGACACCTCATGAGTAAACTACACATGGATGTCTGTCATGGAAAGGGGGCACCTTCTGTTGTGATGGAGCATTCGTCGGCAGAAGTCTGATTTGGCTCCGTGACGCTCTTACAGTCATAACCGAAAACGGAAATACGGCTTAAAGCGAATTCGAACCACTACACACAACCATGACACCGTCAGGATTTGAACCCGAAACCTTTGGCACCGAGCGACTAGCGAATTAAGGCCCACTTTTCACATTAGCTATGTACGATACCCGTATGTATGTGTTTGATGAATAATTATGTGCCATTAAAATAAAATATAGAGCAATATTGAGAGATATTATAAATAAATGTAGAGTAATATAGAGGTGCGATAATTAAAATATAGGATAAAAGTAGGATAAAATATAAATAAGGAATTGATTTCATTTAAAATGTGTATTAAAACAGTCCAATTTTTTAGAAACGAGTTTTAGCCTTTACTGGTCTTTTTTTAAAATTTGTCAAATTATTTACAATTAATAATGATTTGTTATGCCACAAAAGTTCTTCTCTTTAAACAACAAAACTTTAATACACTGAAGTGACAAAAGTCATGGGATAGCAATATGCAAATTTTCAGACGGCAGTAGCATCGCGTAGAACAGATATAATGCGCAGTGCTTTCACAGAGCTTTCATTTCTGTTCAAGTTATTCATGTGAAGAGGTTTTGACGTGATGATGACCGCACGACGGGAATTAACAGACTTTGGACGCGGAATGTTAGTTGGAGCTAGACGCATGGGTCATGCCATTTCGAAATCGTTAGGGAATTCAACATTCCCAGATCCACTGTGTCAAGAGTGTGCCGAGAGTATGAAATTTCAGGCATAACATCCCACCATGGACAGCGCAGTGGTCGACCGCCTGCACTTAACGACCGAGACCGGTGACGTCTGCAAAGAGTCGTAAATTCTAACAGACAAGCAACACTGCGTCAAATAACCGCAGAAATCAATGTGGGACGTACAAGGGACTTGTCTGTTTGAACTGTGCGGAGAAATTTGGCTTTTGGGCTATTCCAGCAGAAGACCGACTCGAGTGCCTTTACTGACAGAACGACATCGCTTGCAGCGACTCTCGTGGGCACGTGAGCATATTGGTTGGTCCCTAGATGAATGGAAAACCGTGGCCTGGTCCGATGAGTCACGATTTCAGTTGGTAAGAGCTGATGGTAGGGTTCCAGTGCGGCGCAGACCCCACGAAGCCATTTGGACCCAAACTGTCAGCAAGGCACTGTTCAAGCTGGTGGTGGCTCCGTAATGATGTGGGCTGTTTTTCATGGCATGGACTTGGTCCTCTGGTGCGACTGGACCGAACATTGACTGGAAATGCTTATGTTCAGCTACTTGGAGATCACTTGCAGCCATTCATGGACTTCATGTACCCAAACAACGATGGGATTTTTATGGATGACAATGCGCCATGTCACCGGGCCACAACTGTTCGCGATTGGTTTGAAGAACATTCTGGACAATTCCAACGAATGATCTGGCCACCTAGATCGCCCGACATGAATCCCATCGAGCATTTATGGGACAACATCGAGAGGTCTGTTCGTGCCCAAAATCCTGCACCATCAACGCTTTCACAATTATGGACGTCTATCGAGACAGCATGGCTCAATATTCCTGCAGAAGACTTCCAACGACTTGTTGAGACCATGCCACGTCGAGTTGCTGCACTTCGCCGGGCGAAAGGAGGGCCGACACGATATTAAGAGGTATCCCATGACTTTTGTCACTTCAGTGTATAACACTGTTTAAAAAACTCAAATAAATAAATCAGTCCAGTGATCCAGTGATTACATAAAAGACACTTTCCCAGTAATTTATTTGTTTTCTCACATAATTAAGGACTTCGTTAAGTTTAAAAAAAAGAATAAAACATATAATTAAAGTTTTATAAATTATGCTTGAAGGAACGTTAAAAAGTAAAAGCTAAGTAACAACGTAATCGTTTTTGATGCTATGCGTTTCTTAATTTTAATTTTTTTTTTTCCCCCATCGTATGTGTCATTTACTACATACTGCGGTTGCCTAAGTTTTGATTAACTTAACTTTTACGGCATATTTTAAAAGTTTTTTTTTTATTTAATCTTTGGTTATAATTCTTTCTTCACACCAAAGAATCTTCATAAAATTCTTCGCCAAAGAACGTTCGTGATGTAAATTAATATAATTTAAAGCTGGAATAATTTATCACATTTTCTAAAACCGGAAGAAAAATAAGATCATTAGCACAGTGAAGTAACAAATTCTTTTCAAAAAAAAAAAAAAATGTTATAACTAACATAATGAAAAAACTGATTTTTGTTTTTATTTCGAAGTTTTAAAATAACGCTAATTTTGAAAATATTATATAACGTGAAAATATTTTTGAAATTTTTTCATTCTGAAATTGCAAACAATGAGTATTACAATCTTTCTTAAAAAATGCATAATTATTATTCAATCTTTTATAGCAATAACCTTTTATATTGTTCTTGAATTTAATAATAAAAATGTTGTCGTTTTTAGGTACGCATTACTTGCATATTAAAATAAATCTGGAACATAATCTAACATAATTTCGCATAATGAAATACTTTTAATTTTAAATTCATGGTTTGCATTATTAATTATGGTAATTATGGTATGATAGCAGGGACTCATTTATCGTTTTTTATAATCATCCTGTATCGATGAATCAACAATATCATTAGGAATTTGGTTATTTTTTTTTTTTTTTTTGAATATATACGTGATTCTATGTCATTATGATGACAAAAAATAATTCTAGGAGCATACATTTTCTTTTCTTGTATTTATATTTCAGCGAGAAAATGTTTAAACAGTAAGTTTTTATTTATAAAAGAATTTTTTTTTTTGTACTGGGAGAATTAAACAATGATTTAATATATATATATATATATATATATTAATATTATGATTTGGGAGAATTTCTTCTTTTTGTAATAATTATTTTAATCTTTCTTAGTTTGTCTTAGACTCAACACAAGTTTAAAAATAAACTACTCAAACAGAAAAGAAGAAGAATTTTTTTCAGAAAATTTAAAAACGAACCTAAAGTTTATGTATGAATATTTTAAAAGCATAAAATGTGTTGCTTTTCAAAAAATCCATGAAAAAGTAATTTTACTATAAAAAAAACAATATTTTCAAAGTCAATGAATTATTTATATAACAATATTTTTGTACTTTTCTTTAACCAAAACAAATAAAGATAAGCAATATCAAAGTGAATATGAATTACATATTCCTTTGAGAGTTCGTGTTTCATGAATAAAATATGATAAATAAATAGCCGTCTAAAATATTAGTAAATAAATATCGAAAGTCACAGTTATTGCATTCACTATCAGCATTTCCTACTGTTTTATTGAAATGTTTATTAATTTAAATAAAATAATTTACAATGATTAATCGAACAGATGTTGGAAATACGATGTTTTGATAGCAGTGTTTATGCATTTTACATTTTATATATGTCTAGAGAGTATTATTTATTTATCAACTGTGGGCTTTCGTGTTCCATTTATGTATACATAAATATAACACCGACGCGACGAGTGATGAAATGAGGACATTGTTCGACCTGGAGGATTTTAGAAAAATTGCTCCCGGAAATCTGGAAAACTTCAATTAGGCAGTCTGACTGTCAATAAGAAACATTTTTGTACACACTAAAATGCCGTCGAGCATCTACATTTTTAAAGCAGTGAATACCATGGATGGTATGTTAGGCCAATTGTGATAAATTAATATACGTGAATAATTGACTGACGTTTCTTTGCTCATGTTGTGTTGGTGATGTCAATATTTATAGTTCTTATCGTTATTTCTAAAAAAAAAAAAAAAAATCGGGTTTTCTTTCAAAATGTCCAAGATTTCATTTTTTCATTCTTTCGAATATTGTATGCTGAGTTTTCCTTTAGTACAGTCTAGATTACACTGAAATTTTTTCTTTCAAATTTTTTTTTATAATGTTGAATATATCATGTGAAGTTATAAAAGTTTTTATCTCACTTGGTCGATCAATCAATATCTTCACATCATTAGAAAGAGGAAAGGGAAAACTTTGAGGGATTTCGAATCACCCTTAAGTATAAAACGTTTGACTTGGCTCAGTGTCGCGGTAAGTGCCTTCCGAGACAATCATTAGGGGAACTAATCTGCATTTATATATCGTATGGGTCAGAAATCCCGTTGAAAACCACCACTCACGATTCAAGATGCTGAACATCAAACAAATGCCATTTAGCCTACTTTTTTTAAAACAATGTCTACGAAAAAGCCGCCAGCGGATTGAACGTCCGTCTTATATTCCCCAATGGCGCATGCTGCCACTGAGCCACGAGCTCAACGAATATATCCTGTTCATGTCATGAATGTTCATAAATATATCATATATCATGTTCAAGTATTCATTATAAATAAAATATTAAAATGTGTTTAAACACTTTTTAGGATGAATAGCATAATTACATTTATCATTTAACCATTTAAATCATTTTGATTACTCATAAAATATGAGTTTAATAAATTCAGAATCTCAACAACAATTTTTGATAGATGAATATTAAATAAAATAATAACATAATTTCTTTTTACAATTCAAATCCACAGAGATTTATATTGTAGCAAAAAATACAAATGTTTGGAATAGTTTAAATCAAATGTACTTTCTATGTATAAAAAAAAAAAAATTTTCCAATCTCATTCGAGAGGACATGGGAAACTTAAACCAAAATCAATTTTTCTGATTTATTTCTACAAACTAAAAAAAAAAAAAAGACGAATGTAGTGCGTTTGAAGAATAGAAAGATCAAATTATGTGGAAAAAAATCGATTGAGCAAAATAGGGGTGGAAGGGATGCATGGAACACATTCAAAGGGGTGGATGGAGTGAAACAGCTGAAAATAAGAGGGACGTCCCTCTTCTTTTAGTAGGTTAACGCAACCTCCACCCCTCCTTCACCCCCGCATTAATTTTAAAGAACCGGGAGCTAAGATGACGAGTGGCGTTTGATTTTTTTTCTTTCAATGGATAAAGTTTTTATTTTTATAAATAATAAAGAACTGGAAGATAATAAAAAAGAGCATCCGAATGAAGTTATAAAAGCACATTTTATGGCTTGAGTAGTGGATAATCAATCTATGATTGATTTTTGAAAATTCACATCATTGAAACAGCTTGATTGCAGATAGAAAACTTTGAGGGATTTCTTTGTCAATAGTTTAGTTAGAATTCATAAAACGTTTGTAATTGCTAGAATTCATAAAGCATTAGTTGAATCTCATAAAAACATTTTTGCAATTGTAGAATTCATAAAAATATTTGCAATTGTAGAATACATAAAACATTTTTTGTAATGTAATATGGCATTAGTTAGTGGTTCAGAATCCAGGTTGAGCTGTAAGGTTCCTGTCTAATTAGCCCTAGTGTGCACAAAATTACCGTAGAGCAATAAAACAAACCAAACCAAACTTCCTTTTTGAAACAGTGTCTGCGAAAAAAGCCGCCAGCCATTTTTTAAATCTCAGCACTAATGTTCCCCAATGGCGCACGTTGTCACTGAGCCACGAGTCAAGCGAGTATATTATGTTCATGTTATGAATGTTCATGAATATACTGCATATCATGTTCAAGAATTAGAATAAATAAAATTTGTTTAAGCTCTTAGAATGCTTTTACATAATTACATTTATCATTTAACCATTTAAATTATTTCTAATTAAGCATAAAATAACGGTTTAATAAGTTCAGAATCTCGACAACAATTTTTGATGAAGGAATATAAAACAAATTAATAACATAATTTCTTTCCAATGGTGGAAATTCACAGAAATTTATACTGTAGCAAAACACAAATGTTCCGAATAGTGTAAATCAAAGGTACTTTCCATGTATAAAAAAGTTCCCAATCGCTCATTCGAGAGGGCAGGAAAACTTAAACCAAAATCAATTTTTTCTGATTTATTTCTACGAACTAAAAAAAAAAAAAAAAAAAGACGAATGTAGTGCGTTTGAAGAATAGAAAGAACAAATTATGTGGAAAAAAATCGATTGAGCAAAAATAGGTGGAGTGCGGAAGGGATGCATGGAACACATTTTCAAGGGGGTGGATGGAGTGAAACAGCTGAAAATAAGAGGGGACGTCCCTCTTCTTTAAGTAGGTTAACACACTCTCCACCCCATACACCTCGCATTCATTTTAAAGAACCCGGGAGCTAAGATGACGAGTGGCGTTTGATTTTGTTCTTTCATGGAGAAAGTTTTATTTTTATAAATAAAAAGAACTGGAGAAGAAGAAAAAATAGCATTCGAATGAATGTATAAAAGTACATTTTATGGCTTGAGATTGGATTGATTTTTGAATCTATAATCTATCTATGATTGATTTTTGAATCTATAATCTACCTATGATTGATTTTTGAAAATTCACATCATTGAAACTTTGATTGCAGACAGAAAACTTTGAGGGATTTATTTGTGAATAGTTTAGTTAGAATTCATAAAACATTTGTAATTGTAGAATTCATAAAATATCTGTAATTGTAGAATACATGAAACATTTGTAATTGCAAAATTACATGTTTGTTAGTGGTTCAGAATCCACGTTAAACTGTAAGGTCCCTGTCTAATTAGCCTAACGTGTGCACAAAACGACCGTAGAGCAATAAACCAAACATAATTTTTTGAAACATTGTCTACGAAAAAGCCGCCAGCCGATTGAACTTCAGCGCTAATGTTCACCAGCGGCGCAGGTGCATGGAGCCACGAATCGGGCGGCGAATGTACCATGTTTATGTTATGAATGTTCATGAATATATCATATATCATGTTCAAGAATTAGAGTAAAAAAATAAAATTTGTTTAGAATGCATTATATAATTACATTTATCATTTAATCATTTAAATTATTTTTAATTACTCGTAAAATATCGGTTTAATACATTCAGAATCTCAACAACAATTTTTTTATAGTTGAATATAAATAAAAGAATAACATAATTTCTTTCCCCACGGATTTATATTGCAGCAAAAACAACAAATGTTTCAATAGTTTAAATCAAAAGGTATTTTCTATGTATATAAAATTTCCAATCTCTCATTCGAGAGGACAAGAGAAACTTAAACCAAAATCAATTTTTCTGATTTATTTCTACAAACTAAAAAAAAAAAAAAAACGAATGTAGTGCGTTTGAAGAATAGAAAGAACAAATTATGTGGAAAAAAATCGATTGAGAAAAGGGGTGAAAGGGGTGCATGGAACACATTCAAAGGGGACGGATGTAGTGAAACAGCTGAAAATAAGAGGGACGTCCCTCTTCTTTAAGTAGTTAACACCCCCCCCCATCCACTCCCGTATTAATTTTAAGGAACTGGGAGCTAAGTGACGAGTGGCGTTTGATTTTTGTTCTTTCATTCAGAAACATATTTTCTATAAATAAAAAAGAACTGGAGAAGGAAAAAAAAAAAAAAGAACATTCGAATGAAATTATAAAGGTACACTTTATGGCTTGAGTAGAGGATAATCAATCTACGATTGATTTTTGAAAATTCACATCATTGAAACTTTGATTGCAGACAGAAAACTTTGAGGGATTTATTTGTCAATAGTTTGACATATCAATATTTTTATATCAATTGACATATCAATCGATATTTGTATATCAATTGACATATCAATCAATATTTGTATATCAATTGACATATCAATCAATATTTGTATATCAATTGACATATCAATCAATATCTGTCAGTAGTTGGAATTCATAAAACATTTGTACTTTTTTAAAACTTATGTACTTTTCACACGAATATATTAAGTACATATGCTAATCTTTAAAACCTTCAGTTCTTTTGATTACTTTTGATGTAGTTGATCATCATAATATAAAAAGATTCTAAAGTGTTAATATGGAAACTTCACACGTAATGCTTAATATTCTTATGTAATTGATTTCAGAATGCTATAAAATTCTGCAGAAACTATTACTGTATGCAAGAAAATATCATGTACAGAACACAATTCTTTTGTATCTGATTTTGCAATATTGGCGTATACATGTGTATTACACATTATTCTTGTTCAGAAATTTATCAATTTATCATGCGTTAACATATTTTATCATTGATTTTATCAAAGAAACTTAAAAACAAAATGTTAATGAATGGTTAAATTAACATGTGGAAATATTAAACAACATATCATATCATATCATATTAGGCAACATATCTGAAAGATAAATAATTATTTTAATAATTATTTTACCCTCTGAAGTACAGTACTCAACTCTAGTACAACCAAATAGTCTGAAAATTCAAAATGAAATAAGTATCACGTATCACTTATGGTATAAGTATCACGTATGAAATAAGTATAACTTGTTATTGGCAAATCGCTGGTCCTAGCAACACATATGTCAAAACATGCATAATTTAATCACGTGGCAAATGAATGCTGTTGCATTTTTAAGTTTTTAAAATGAAAGTTTCTCGTGGTGAACGAGAAGATTAATTCGATTTGAACATTAACTTACACACTTAATAATTTCTTCACGCTCAGGTTTTATTGTAGGCGTCACAGAGTTCATCATGCTCATACATAATAACATTCAATACTATTCTTTTTTATTCAAATTACGTCTCAATAGTTTTATTTTATATTAATATTTCAATACAATTATTGGTTGTTTTTTCATTAATGTAATTCCGATCACCAATTTTTAAAGTAAAACTTCGTCAAAACAAGATAATAAAATATTCATATCTAATAATTGTAAAAAGAGTAAAAAATGTGTAGTTTTTTTCTCAAGTGGGTCGTGTAGAAAAACCATTTCATTACAAATTATGACCTTCTACATAAAATGTTAGAAACACTCTTTTACAAAATTCGATTACTGTTCCTTTTACATTTAGCATCATGTATTATAAAACTATTCAAATTTGACTTCCTTTAATATTAATAATGCATGTATTCCAATGAACGAAAGATACATAGTTATTATGAGTTTCTTGAGCTCCTTTTTTTGAAAATTACTCACAATTTACTACATATAATAAAAAAAGGCAGGAAAATCATAAGGAGCTTAAAATAATTGACATTTGCATGTCATTTGCATAATCTCGTATATACTAGATGTAAATTTTGAGTTAAATGCTTGTAGATTCTTATTTATAAATTTATTCTTGTATGAAAATAGTTTTTGAAGACATTTCTTTTTTATATTATGTTATAATCAAATTTTCATAGCACAGCATTTTATTCAGAATTTAGTTGCAAATAAAATTCAATTAAATTATTATGTACAAAGTTTAAGCAAATAGATGCTGAAGATTAAATGTAGCTTACGTAATATACTGCAATATCAATTTTATACAGCCCAACAAAATATCATAGTTTTGATATAAAAAGAAAGAATATTACTAAAAATTTAGTTTCTTAGTTACTGAGTCAAATTAAATAAGACAATAATTAAATTGCATAAAACATTATAGTGATAAATTTAATGCACAAGGGCACTAACTGAATTGAAGTGTAATCATAAGAGTAATTCTTAAATTACTCAAAAAAGTAGTTTGCAATAGATTATAAAAGCTAGCAAATTTTTAGTGTAAACTATTATTAATTTCTATGGTCACTTCCATATCTTTTCCTGTATTGAGAATTTTTATTATCAAGGAAAAGATTTTTTTAACACTAATTTTAAAAATATTTAAATACATACAACCAATTAATTAGTACAGAACAAATATTTACACAATTACCAGCAAATATTTTAACCAGCAGGAATTAAGATTTAAACAAATCATGCAAAAATAAGTAAAATTTAGGAATCTAAAGCTGAAAATTCCACTAATCGTAATTCTTGTGATTATCATAAAATAACATGGCCTCTAATAACATTTTGAAGTTTTAAGATAATAACTGTAATTAAGTTACAAATCTTCTAGTTCTTTGAAGCTAAGATGTATGTATACGTATGGCAGATTAAAAGACATATCATTATGCCACAAATTTCAGAGCTCAATTTTATCGTTTTCTGATACCATTTTAAAACTACGTCTTTTCTAGGATAATGGAGGATAACGCAGAATTAGAACAATTAATTGAATCGATTAAACTGATATTTCCCTGAAACTCAATTTTATTCCATTTGCTAAACCTATCGAAAATCCTTTTAGAAGAGCTTTAAAGAGCTAATTGTGCACGGAAAGTCAAACAGGAAGCATTTGTTTGCAATTATCATAATTGTAATAGGGATCGTCCGGAATGTAATTTAAGAGACACGGTGAGAGGGTTTTGAAACGCTGACAATTATTTTATCATGAGTTTGAAGATTGTATCATATTGCTGCAGTCAGTTAGAATTATACTATAAATCAGAATTCATGAGGTCATATAAAGGAATTTAATTTCATTTTTTGCTGATTTCATTAAAATTGGTGAAATGGTAAAAGGTATTCTATTGGGAGGTTGAGATTTTTAATTGCATAATAATAAATTTAATTGGGTTGAACGACCATAAAATAATTTAAGAGAAAAGAAATTTTATTGATTGTCGCAATAAATTCCTTCTTATCAAAGAAACTTTACTGTTTATAACGACAAACTAAATTTATAAATAAATTTTTGAAAAATATTTTATATGGTGTAGTATTTTTTTTTTTTTTGTCCCAAGTACATTTACTAAATATCATAGCTTGAAAAGTTTTAGCATAAGTGAGAATTTTCTATATATTTTAACTGCCATAAAAATGTTAAATAGTGTATGTGTTTTTTTAATGCGTTCATGTTTGATTAAGCCATCTATTCAATGTTTTCAATAATATTTCGTGGCTTAATTTTCTTCTCCAAACTTCATGTACTGATATTTCTTCAGCAGGATATTTTCTAATTCAGTAGTTTTAAACATTTTATAATTCTTATTTCTTATTACCAATAATAATTTATGTTATTCTTAAAACAATATTTTTAATCAAATTGTTTTTAACAAGAATATATTGATTATGATAGCAAACGAAACAGGTGGACAATTTTGAATTGCTTACACGATGTTTTCATTAGTTAATGCATAAATCTGTTTTAAAATACAACCCATAATATATTAATACAACCCATAAGAATAACATAATGACATTCTAATGACATTTGACATAATGACATTTTCTAAATTTTGAACATTTGACTATGCAGAAATGTTTTTTTTTTTTATTTTACAAATTGTAGACAATTTCTGAAATGAGAGAAAATTATTAATAATATTCTTAATTTACATTGTATATTCTATTGAATATAATTGACCTGAATTATAAACTGAACAATTATTTGCATAGTTACCAGCAAATATTTGCACCAGCAGGAATTAATATTTAAACAAATCATGCAAAAGTAATTAAAGTTTAAGAATCTAAAAGTTGAAACTTCAGCTAAACGTAATTCTTACAATTAATCTAAAATAACATTGCGTCTTATACCATTTTGAAGTTTAAGATAATAACTGTAATTAAGTTACAAATCTTCTAGTTCTTTGAAGCTAAGATGTATGTATACGTATGGCAGATTAAAAGACATATCATTATATCACAAATGTCAGAGCTCCATTTTATCGTTTCTGATACCATTTTAAAACTACGTCTTTTCTAGGATAATGGAGGATAACGCAGAATTAGAACAATTAATTGAATCGATTAAAGCGATATTTCCCAGAAACGTAATTTTATTCCATTTGCTAAACCCATCGAAAAGCCTTTTAGAAGAGAGCTTTAAAAAGCTAATTGTGCACGGAAAGTCAAACACGAAGCATTTGTTTGCAATTATCATAATTGTAATAGGGATCGTTCGGAATGCAATTTAAGACACGGTGAGAGCTTTTGAAATGCTGACAATTATTTTTGTCATGAGTTTGAAGATTGTATCATATTGCTGCAGTCAGTTGGAATTATAAATCATAATTCGTGAGGTCATGTCAAAGGAATTTAATTTCATTTTTTGGCGATTTTATTAGAGTTGGTGAAGTATACTTACGGAAAAAGGTATTTTATGAGGTTTCTTTTTAGAGACTTTTAATTGCGTAATTTCTAAAAATTTAATTGGATTGAATTACCATAAAAGATTTTAAGAGAAAAGACATTGTGTTAATGATCGTAATAAATTAACATCTTATCAAAGAAACTTTATTGTTTATAAAAATTAAATTAATAAACAAATGTTTGAAAGATATTTTGTAATGATGTAGTAGGTTTTTTTCACATTTATTAAATATCATAGCTAGAAAAATTTTAGCATGAGTGGGAACATATGTATTTGAATTGCCATAAAAAATTAAATAGTGTATGTGTTTTGTACTATGTTCATATTTGATTAAATTATGTTCTATCCATCTATTGATAAAATTTAACGTTTTCAAATATTATTTTGTGCCATAATTTTCTTCCCCAAATTATATCTACTGAAATTCATTCTGTAGAACATTTCCTAAATCAATAAATTTAAATACTTTATAATTATTATTTCTTATTACCAATATTAATTGATGTTATTTTAATTCTGTAGCCCGACTCGTGGCTCAATGACAACGTGCACCACCGGTGAACATTAAAAAAACAGGAGACTGGAGGGCGTTTGTGATGTTCAGCATCTTGCCTCTTGAGTCACACTAACTGGTAGTAGTTTTCCGGGTTTCTACCACACAATACACAAATGTTGGGCAGTTTGCCTAAAATTCCCCCAGGAAGGCACTGCCCTCCTTTTTAACGACACACTTCTACCTACGGTTCTATCTATCAACAACAAATTTATATCTTCAATTTTTAACAAGAAGACTATGGAAATTTTCTAAATTTTTTCATTGGCTCTATAGAAGAAATCCATAAATATATATTTTGTTAAATTCAATTGTTTTTATTTCATGCTGAAATGGATTTTACACAACTATCAGACACATCTTTACATAGTCATTCATTGCCATTTATTTACATTAACTACCACTGATTCATTTCACAATGCAATGTGCTATTTCACAAATCTTTTCTTTAAAGATTGGAAATAAGAATTAAAAATGTTTTTGAATTTTACAAATTATTGATAATTTCTGAAATTAGAGAAACTATTAATAATATTCTTAATTTTCATCATATATTCTATTGAATATAATTGACCTGAATAATAAAAAAGCATTCCATCCTCTTAAAAACAATTAAGCAATTTTACACAAATAATTAATTACAAACCATCTACAAAAAGTAAAAGTTTTTGCTGTTAAATAATTAAAGTTAAATTAAATTTTTGCTATTAATGATGTATGATATTCCCTTGCTATTGTTTTAAATTTTTTAACGTAATTCAATATTATACCATGTGTAAACCCAATTGCCATGATCTTTGCGGCCGATTGTTGCATCCTTGTACTCATACCATAGACTGGAATCCTCGTTTTGCTCCCTGACTCGATTAAAAAATGTATTGGTAAATCCCTGTTTCCTCAATTTTTGATGTACTGATGAAAAGTTCCAGCTTCATTATGCTAAACCCAATCCAAATAACTCTGAGATGCCCAAAAATTTCATGTTTTTAATCAATTGTTAGCTGACAAGGCATCCATAGCCATTTCATATCTAAATTTTCCTGAAAAATACCTCCCATTCCTTTGAGATGAATATACATCTGTTATCTCACGCACTTTTAACTTCAGGTCATCCAAAAGCAAATCATGAATTTTTTAATCATTTCTGGTGGTGTTACTTTATTTAGACAATCTGGATGCGGTTCAACATTAGTCCTTTTGTTACCACGTTTAAAATCTGCCATCTCTAAATTTAATCATTGAACTTGATGAAACAGATGAGAGCCATTCATGTTTATGGAGTGTTTCTTTAATTTTTTTCATTTTTACCCTCAATTGTTTTACTCAATTTTTTCATGGTGAAAAAAAAATCAAAAGATGTTTGCTTTCATGATTGTTAAACAAATTCTAACACATATAATGATGTAAAACTCAACATGGTTTCACTTAAATATATGCTCCATCTGGTAACAAAAAGAAATTTTTGTTTTGTGTTGACACCTTTGGGTCAGGTCACAGACTTATCAGGCAACCTAGTATTACTGACAAATAATACGTATAAATAAGTTTGTCGTAACCAACATCTAAAAGATCCAAACAATTGTTCAGTCAAACTGTTACTTAATATGCTTTCAGGGAGACATATAAAGTCTTTTAATTATATATATTATAGATATTCTTACAAATATCTGACAAGGAAAAACCCATATACCATAAAAAGAGAGGTTTATGACATTGGTTGCCATGGAAACCACTTCGTCGGATAACGCTTGCTCAGCAACAAAAAAGAACCGCGACTATAATTTCGGATCATCTGCAGTGAGACAAAGAGAAAAAAATTCATGGCCTGGTGTATCTGACAAAGAAAGATAAATTTTGCTGTTGAAAAATGAATAAAGAGAAAAAAAAAAAAATATTAATGCTTAGTAAAAAAGCAGGAGGATTTTTGTTTTAATTTCTAGTTAATCATTTATTCATAAGCATTAAGAAAACTTTCAAAACTTGAAAAGAAATTTATTCAATAAATAGTTTTCTACAGATCTATGCAATGTATATCTGTAAGTTAAGTTTAACCAAATTCTAGTAATAAAAAATACTGTATTAGTTTTCAAATATTTATTTACTAATTTTTAAATAATTAAGCAACTATAAGTGTGGATGTGTGACTGTTACTCTCTCTACCCCATACTAATAATTGCAAAAAATCATAATAATAATAATAATAATAAATATAGAACTCAACATTTATTATCAAAAGCTATATTAAATTAAACAATAAGTTAAAAATATTACTCTTAATTTTTAATGTAAGTGTTCTGATAGTTTTTTGATTTTTCAATAATTTTATTACTGCATTTTAAACTTGTAGGCAGGATTGCTTGGCTGCGAAGGTTTGCTTTCCCTATATGAGTTATATTAAAATGGATATATAAATTTCCTTTTTTTCAAAATTCGGAATAATATAAATTGGGAAACTTCAAATGGTCTCTTCTACTATGAGGAATACGTTTAAGTTTTCTCCATAATCTTTTCATTTACATCCATAGATTTGTTTTTTTCAAAGAATCATCATTAGCATAGGATTCATCTTGACAGTTATTTTCTGAAGCATATTTTTAAATTCTTGATAGGGTCATTCTGTTGCACTTAAATTGTTTTGCAGATAACGTAATTACTCCTTCCTGCAACTTTTCGTTTTGTTTTTCTTGATGCATCAAGAAAATGGAAAATCACGATAGCATCTTTGCTTGGAAACTTTTTTTATCGTCTTATTTTTTACATTGGATTGATACTCAACTGAAATAGAACAATTTATTTCGATCAGCGGGTGAAATTAAAAAACAGTTTTAATTAATTAAGTTGATCTAAAAAAGAAACATGTGCCGATACAAATGGCCGATGTCATGAAACATTGGTTTTGATTGAAGGTTTAGCAATTTTTGCACTACATCATAACTTACAGCTACATTTGTCAATATTTAAAGTTTAAATATTCCCTTTCTGCTATTAATATAGAGCAAGCATTAGGGAGTATAATATTTTTAATACATCATATTTAAATATACCAATTTTATATTCTAATAAAAGGGTTTAATGCTGACAGAGCACTGGTCTTCTAAATGAATCGATTTCGTTTCCAATTTCGGCAAGATGCTCATATTAGATATCCCCGATTATACGGCAGGAATGAATGTCAATCATTCATAGGTTAATCTAACTTCATTTTGGGAATTCTGTTGGATTCGAGAAAGAATGGTGCCATTTTATCTTCCTTCTCATTCCGAATGGTGGAAGGTTTAGGGACCAACTAAGGAATGGTCTTTTTGTAAAAGTATTAAAAGGCTTTTACGACTTTATAAGCCAAATACTTGGTAACTTAAAAGCCCTTATATTGGAGGTAAACAATGCGATAAAAAATTTTCATGTTGATGCCTAAGTTTAACAATATTGATGTTTAAGATGATGTGCATTAATTAAAAATTATTTCTAGAAAAATGTAATCCTGTTTTGAAAGGTAAATCTGTATCAATGTTGATAAAAATTATACTTGACAGTGATTTAAAATTATGTGTATTGCCATGTATATATAATAGTTTTTTTTGATAGTATCACATGGGAAATAATCATTAGTTTATAATTTGTTTTAAGATAACTGTTTATTATTAACAGAACTATCAAAATTTTATATTTTTATATGCATAAAATGAAAAAATATTTCTAAAATTTTTTTGTATTAATTTAGAAAATAATTGCATTTTTATTTTAAAATCGATATCGATATTTACATGATTATTACAAATGGATATCGATATTTATTATTATCGATATCGATATATAATTATCGATATTACAAATATTTATCGATAGTTACATGATTACGTGATAAAGTATACAAATTTGGTAATCCGCAAGTTACCAAATTAAACTTGTAGATTTATATTTCTTTCCAAAAGCAATGATTTTTGTTTTGTACCCTTTTATTAAAAAGGAACCTAATTGAATATTCGACCACAGTGAATATTCGACCGAAATGATAAATTCTAGAATTTTGCAGCGAGTAGAAGGAAGATGGAATGTCACTCATTATCAGACTATACATCAGGCTTGAAGTTCGAATCGAATAGAGGGCAGTTGCAAATGGAAGTAACCCTTGAACTTTGCACCGGAAGCAGTGTACTCTGCTTACCAAACTTCAACAAAAAATAACAATATTTTCTACAGAAACGAACCTTTAAAAATATACGCATATAATCCATGTTTTAGCAAAAATAGATTGCTGAAAATGCACAATGTAATGGGGAAAAGCATAGTATTCAAGTTGGAAGCTAGATGAGGAAATACCAATACAAATAGTTTTGAGATTTATTTAGATATGGCGTGAAGCGTTATCAATTCTTCTTTTTTTTCGGTTTAACACAAAGCATCACCAAAGATAATAAAACAGTCTGTATAAAATAAAATGGACAGGTACATTTTTTTCATTAGCACTTTAGCAAACTTAAGATAACCTTGAGTTCAATTCAACTCAGATTTCCAAATTATATTTATTCAATATAATCATTTATAAAGATAAAGCATGAACCAGTTCAACTGATTTCCTTAAAATAAATTATACAAGCAATTAAACAAGCTCAATCTTTATAAAATATTAGGTTTGTTATATTTATGAATTTTAGAATATAATGGGCTTGCCATAAAAAGAAATGCATTTGTACATAGATACTTCTTAGTTGACATAAAGTTAAATTGTACAAGAAAGTTTAAATAGAGATAAAAGAAATTCATTTAAAGTTCACACGATTTATTCATCCTCATCCAAAATCTCATTTGCACGTCGGATAAACTTAATTTGCATTAGTACGGCTTCATATAATTATAATGGGTTTACTCATTAAGGCGACATTAAGAATGTAGCAATAATGAGACCATTACCATATCTACGCGCTATTATCTCATCCTAATATTTTCCCTCTTCCAAAATTCTTATTTATATTTTAATCCTTTCTATTTATTTCAGTTATAGAAGTTAATATACATATATATATATATATATATATATATATATATTTATATATTATATTCTCATTAACCTTTTGTTGTAAGTGTTCTTATATATATAAGACATTAGAACACTTTTACAATGAGTACATGTTTCTCTTAAAATTTTTTTTTAATATGACCGTTTTTTTTTAAATTCTTATTCTTAATTATTGATATTGATAGGAATTAACATTTGCAAAAGTTTTTTTATATAATACATATTATTTAAAATACAATTATTTTTGTGTTCAGTTATTACGCACCAAACATTAAACACTATATTGGATTAGAATTTTGAAATTGTTTATCTAGGACTAATTTTTTTCCTAATGATATATAGTAAATATTTTATTATTTTACTGCACGGAAATAAATTGATGCCTTATTATTTTTTTTCCTGTGAATAACAGGAGTGAAGTTTTCTGAAAAATAGTGAGTCATTTCACATTAAAATAATTATAATTTTCTTTATTAAAGCAACCGACCGATGGTGTGCAAGACCGTCTACCTACTGGCATATTTCTAGACAAGAGATGTTTCCTTTTTACATGGTAAGGTTGTCAGCCCTACGCCCAACGCTCTACAATCATATTAGACCCGGACTTACAGTTTCAAGGGGATTCGAACCTCTACAACCTTCCATAACACCGCCGGTATGCGAACTCGATACCAATGATTCGGAGCGCCAGAGCACGTCAGTCATTCGGCCGTCCCGAATAACTAAACTAAATCTCCTTTATTTAAAACTGAAATTAAAGATCTCTTACCTCAATGACCCTGATCAATGATCCTGTTATCTAAGCATTATTCACTAAGGGAGAAGAGAAATATTTGGGGCTAGTTTATCTCCTAAAAGACAGACCCTCCTATTTTACAGACACCCCGGTGTTGATCTTTCCAGCTCTCTACAGTCTTATTAGACCGGGATCTACTGTTTAATGTGGTTTACGAACCACTGCAAACATCCATGGCACCGCCGGGTTACGAACCCTAATCCTGTGACACTCAGCCCCAGAGCACTAGTCACCCAACCATCAGACCTCCAATTATATTTTTAGTTCTTTTAATTAGAAATATTAGTGTAAAAATGAAAGAGATTTCAAATAACAAATATTACTGCAATTTTTCTATGAGAACGGACTTTGTATTTTAATAAATAACTTCAACTGTTATTCTATAAAGTTTAATAAGGCCCTGTTGTGAATTATGATATGGTTTAAGTTTATCATAAGCAATTGATTTTATCATAATATTTCTTCCTTTGATATTTAATCATCATCATTAGCGCAACAGCCCAATGGTAGGCCAAGGCCGTCTGCCTACAGGCAGATTTCGAAACATGAGATGTGTTCTTTTTTTTTTTTTTACAGGGTAGGGTTGTCAGCCCAACGCTCTACAGTAATGATAAACTGGGACCTACAGTTTAAAGTGGATTCGAACCACAATCAAACATCCATGGCCCCGCCGGGACTCGAACCCGAAACCAGTGGTGCCGATAGCCAGAGCGCTAGACTCTCGGCCATTCAGGACCTTGATATTTAATATGAAGGGTCTTCTACAAAATAATTTATTGATAGACCTTTTCGATTCTACTTACCAAAAAGGACTAGATCGCTAGTGCGTCCTTGACAAAAGGTTTCTTGGGAATTGCATTGCATTCAGGGTTGACCAGACGAGAATTGTAAACAGTACGTGATACACTCCCCTTTAAAAGAACCCTTTAACTAGAGCAAAACAGCATTGCAGTATCTGCACTTTGTGGAACACATTTCGTCATTATCTGTATTCAAATCGTTTGTGGCTTATTCTATTACGGGCTGAATGGGAATTGTACCATACAAATTTTATTTTAACACTTTTCTTAAAGTAGATCCATAAAGATTGTTTATAAACCTAAACCTAAAAAAAAAAAAAGTTTGACTTAACTTTTAAGAAAATCTTTTGTTCTATTTTAAAAAACCGTCTTGTCTCAGAAAACGGGGTCCGGTGCATTTATGCTCAAGCGATATAACTTTTTTAAACATGCGGTTTTGCCAACTTAGAATCCTTAAAAACCCCTCGGCCCGAAGGCTTTTAAAAGCATTCTTTCGGTTTTTACGCTTTTCAACCCTCCTGAAGACATTTACGGTTATGTTCTTTTCGCACCATGGCAAAACATTTCGCGCGCAGTCGTAAAAATTGAATTCCTGCCGTCATGTCTTTCAAAAAGATAGCAGGTACTTCATTTTAAATCATGTAAAATGATGGAGATTCTATGTTTGAACCATTTACTAAGGCCCAAAAGCAAAACATTCGAGGCGGCTTTTTGTGTGTTTAATCTTTCATAAAGGCGACGTTGTTGGATGTTTAATGTACTAAGATACCGTATCTATAGTTTTTATTTTTATTTTCATATCTATCCAAGTAAACGCAACCGGTCGAATTAAAACCTCATAAAATAAATCACGAGTTATGACAGACTTGACACAACGTATCTCGAATAAAAAAAATTTCGAAAAATATATGCTGTAAAGTTTATGGAGTATCAATGCAAAGCTTCTAAAAATGATGTTTTTTTTATACATTTTTAAGCAACTAAAATTATCGTAATCTAAATAAAAGATACGTTTTATATAGCATCATTAATAAGATTTCATTTTTTTTAAATAACATCATTAATAAGAATTTATCTTTTAAACAACATCATTAATAATATTTCAATTTTTAACTAACATCATTATAATAATTTAAATGCATTCAATATTAGTACAGTATTTCTATGAGAATGAATATTGTAATTTATTAAATAATAATGTATTTTATTTAATTATTTCAACAAAGCCCGGTTGTGAATAATGTTTTGGTTTACATTTATCATAAACAAATAATTTTATCATAATATATATTCTTTAACAGTTTTAACATCAAGTGTAATAGAGATTTTGTTTATCCTTATTAAAAAAGATTTCTACAAAGTAATGCATTTATAGGACTAGAAACAGGGACTATATACCCTAATAAACCTAAACCTAAAAAAATTTGATTTAAACTTTTAAGAAAATCTTTTGTTCTATTTTTAAAACGGCCTTGTCTCAGAAATGGGGGTCCGGTGCATTTATGCTCAAGAGCTGTAACTTCTTAAACTGCAATTTTTCCAAACCAGAATCCGTAAAGCCTTGTGGCCTGAAGGCTTTTAAAAGTATTCTTTCAGTTTTTACGGTTTTCAACCTCCCCCGACGACGGTTACGGTTTTGTTCTTTTCGCACCCTGGCAAACATCTCGCGTGCAGTCGTAAACATTGAATTCCTGCCGTCATGTCTTTCAAAAAGATAGCAGGTACTTCATTTTAAATGATGTAAAAATGATGGAAATTCTGTGTTTGAACCATTTACTGCGCCCAAAAAGCGAAACACTCGTGGAGCCTTTTTGTGTGTTTAATCTTTCATAAAGGCGACGTTGTTAGATGTTTAAAGTACTATGATACCATATCTGCTTGTGTAGTTTTTTTTTTTTTCATATCTATAAAAGTAAACGCAACCGGTCGAATTCAAACCTCATAAAATAAATCACGAGTTATGACAGACGTGACACGACGTATCTCGAATAAAAATTTCGAAAACTATATGCTGTAAGGTTTATAGAGTATCAATGCAACGCTTCTAAAAATGAAGTTGTTTATACATTTTTAAGAAACTAAAATTATCACAATCAAAATAAAAGATACGTTTTATATAGCATCAGTATTAAGATTTCATTTTTTAAATAACATCCTTAATAAGATTTCAATTTTTTCATAAAGGCGACGCTGTTGTATGTTTAAAGTACTGAGATACCATATCTGTAGTTTTTATTTTCATATCATCCCAGTAAATGCAATCGGTCGAATTAAAACCTCATAAAATAAATCACGAGTTATGAAAGACGTGACACGACGTATCTCGAATAAAAAATTTCGAAAAATATATGCTGTAAGGATAATGCAGTATCAATGCAAAGCTTCTAAAAATGAAGTTATTGCTGAATTTTAAAGTGACAAATTTTTACAATCTAAATAAAAAATGATTTTTAAATACCATTTTTAATCAGTTGTTTTCGATATATTCTTATTCTAATCGTATATATGAATTTTCGAAGTAAAATATAGTATGATGTAATTTTTACTGGATTATTCTACATCGTAAGCTAATCGACAAGCAAATAAAAATTAGAAAAATTTGTAATAATAAAAATAACGTCTATTATATGCTATTATTTTGTTTGCTGAACATCGGTAGTGCTCGTAATAATAAAAAATAGTTTAAATAATAAATATTAGTGCAGTTTTTCTATGAGATTGAATTTTTTATTTTAATCAATAATTTTAACTGTTATTCTGTAAAGTTTAATAAAGCTCTGTTGCAAATAATGCTAAGTTTTTAATTTATCATAAACAAATAATTTTATCCGAATATATAGTCCTTTAATTTTTAACATCAAGTGCAACAGAGATTTTGTTTTATCCTCATTCGAAAGATTTTCCAACAGATGTTCTGCAAAGTAATACAATACAGTTATAGACCTCTTCTATTCTATTCTACTTACACAAAAGGACTAGATCGCGAGATGCTTCCTTGACAAAATGTTTGTTCGCAATTGCATTGCATTCAGGGCTGACCAGACGAGAAGTGCAAATACAGTACGTGATACAGTCCCCCTTTAAAAGAACCCTTTAACTAGCAAAACAACATTGTACGTATCCGCACTTTGTGGAACACATTTCATCATTATCTGTATTCAAGTCGTTTGTGGCTTCTTCTATTATAGGCTGAGCGGGGAGGGTTGTACCATACAAATTTTATTTTAACGCTGTTCTTAAAGTAGGCCCATAAAGATTGTTTATAAACCTAAACCTAAAAAAAAAAAAGTTTGACTTAATTTTTAAGAAAATCTTTTGTTCTATTTTAAAAACCGTCTTGTCTTAAAAATGGGGGTCCCAGTGCATTTATGCTCAAGAGCTATAACTTTTTAAACTGCGGTTTTTCCAAACCAGAATCCTTGTGGCCTGAAGGCTTTTAAAAGCATTCTTTCAGTTTTTACGGTTTTCAACCTCCCCGAAGACGGATACGGTTTTGTTCTTTTCGCACCCTGGCAAACATCTCGCGCGCAGTCGTAAAAATTGAATTCCTGCCGTCATGTCTTTCAAAAGACAGCTGGTACTTCATTTTAAATGATGTAAAAATGATGGAAATTCTATGTTTGAATCATTTACTACGCCCAAAAGCGAAACACTCGAGGCTGCTTTTTGTGTGTTTAATCTTTCATAAAGGCGACGTTGTTAGATGTTTAAAGTACTAAAGTACTAAGATATCATATCTGCTTGTATAGTTTTTTTTCTTTATTTTCATATCTCTCCAAGTAAACGCAACCGGTCGAATTAAAATCTCATAAAAATAAATCACGAGTTATGACAGACGTGGCACGACGTATCTCGCATAAAAATTTCGAAAAATATATGCTGTAAGTATAATACAGTATGAAAAGGGTAGCAGCTTTTAAAAATGGAATTATTTATACATTTGTAAGCAACTAAACCACAATTAAAACATAAAATAATCACAATCAAAATATTAAAAAATTTTTTAATAACATTATTGTAATAATTTCAAAACATTCTTATTCAATTTGTAAATGAATTATTCAAGTAAAATATGGTAAGATGTAATTTTTATTGGACTATTTAATATCGTAAGCTAATCTACAAGGAAATAAAACAGAAGGTTTGATAATTAGAAAATATGTGAATAATAATAATGATGTCTATTGTATGCGATTATTTTGTTTGCTGAACACCGGCGATCCTCATGTTCAACCATGAACAGCTCGCCGACGGGTGATGAATGAAGTACATTGAATTCCAGGAAGACTTTAGGCGACGTCCAGACGAGAGTACGAGAGAAGTGTGTTGTCCTCACTTTTAGAGTCTGAGTCTGAGCGAGAGAAACAAGTCACGTTATCTCTGGCTGTGAGTGACATCTGGTCAAAAATGGCGACCACGAGAAATCCCTTTGTTTGGGAAAAACCGACTCTGATCGGAGCTGAACTGAGACTGTTGACTTTCAGACAGTACAAATTACTATGAACAACATCTCAAGAGCATTAATTCGATTATCTATCCGTTTATTTTATTTTTCTGTACTGCTACATTGGTACATGTCAAGCTGTAAATTTGATGAACTTGCTGTTGTATCATTGATAATTAAATTTAGTGACTTTTGTATATTGATTGCAGCTAAACTTTTGTTGTTTAGGCTGATAACCTTTTGAATAAGGCATTAGATTAGATAAATATAATCAAGAATAACCTAAATCTATCAGAAATAAAACAAAGTAAGAATGAATAAATGATAAACTTGAGAACAGACATTTATAAATGCATATAAAGATGAAAGTTGACAATTTTAAAGCACTAAATAATTTTAAAAGTTGAAAGATGAAAGGTTTGACAAATAAAACACTATGAAAAATCGAATTATAAATCTTAAAAGGTCAAAAGTAATAATATTGTTGTTTTTTTTTTCTTTATTTTCATGAAAATAAAAAAATATTTCATTTTATATCTAATATTTTTGGAAAAAACGTATTTTAATCCGGTTATTCCTTTATGCTCGACCTGTATTTTTTTAATGTCTTGCATATAATCTTGAATTCTTGAATAAGTTAAAGAGAACCCTAAACAATAAGCACATCAAATTAAATTAATTATAATAAATCTTTAAAAAAGTTTTAATAGAAAGTTTTTATATTTATCATGAAGTAATGAAAACTTTTCCTATGTTTAGTAAATAGTTTGTTAGAACACTATTTTCAACCAATTATAAAGCATTTTCTTTAAGTTCTTCCGTTAAGGAGTGTGAACTAAATACTTTAGCGTTATTATTTCAGAAGCATTAATTTCGAAGAATCTTACACATAAATCACATCAAAACTTACAAATAAAAACTTTTTAAAAGAATGTTCTTAACAATTCGTATTTTTTGTGATTATATTTATTATTATTTTTGGGCGAATTTTCTTAAACCCTTTCATTATAAAAAGGTGAAAATAATTTCACAACTAATAAGAGCACAATAATAATAATTATCTTGTAAAAGATGACATTTTCAAAACGATACAAATAAAAAAAAAAAAAAAAAAAAACATGTGGCATGTTCTATTCTATTGCCAGTTGTATGTATAATTTACGTAGTTGTTTATCTAAAAAGAACTCATTGTCAGTTGAAGATTATTTAAGGCTGTTATTTATTCACCAATAAATTAGCAAACATTTCAAAAAAATCTTTCATTTGTTTGGGACTACAACAACTTCATCTTCAGATCTACAGCTGCTTCATCCAGTCATGAGCGGAAACATACTGTATTTAAAATAAGATTTTTAAAATTAACATCTGACACTAACTTCCATTAAATATGTGTTCTATCGAAACCTTTTTTTAATCTTTTGCAGTGACAGAAATCTGTTGCAAGTACTCTTTCGGAAGTTGATCGAAAAACATGATGTTCTACATGTGGTGGTATCATGATATAATCAATCATTGTCAGGGCAACAACCGCATCAATCTCATCCAAGTCTTTTCTTTTTTTAAGTTGGCCCAACAGAAAAAAAGTGTCTTTGAGTTTCCACAGCATAAAGTTTATCACAAAAGCAGAAATTAAATGAAGTAGAAAATATTCCTTGGAAAAAAATATGATATATGTTTGCCGTGCTCATGATATTATTGAAAATAAAGAATCGGAAAAATTGGCAAGAAAAATTTTTGGCATTTCAAATAATAAAAACATAGCTACCATCAATAACAACGCAAACTGCCACACTTCGAAGGTGATTAAAAGTCTCCTAGAAGAATTTGGCTCAATAATAATTATGCATAATCTCAAGACCTTGCTCCAATAAACTGCTATCTTTATAGAAGATTTCAACATCAAGAAGATGAAAGGAATTGAATTTCCTTTTCCAAGGCAAAAACTTTGAAAAGGCTAAGAGCTGATGAGAAGATGTCGTTGGAAAAAATGGTGATTATATATATTTTCGACTGAGTTTCCATTTTTATTTCAATAAATAAAGCGGATGGATTTTATATTACAGTGTGATTGACTTAAGAAACTGTTTATTTATTTCTTGCATTTAAATTCTTATTATTACTTCAGAAAATCAACATGTTTTTGTTGGAAATTTTAAGAATTGCTTAAACTTAAGAAAAATATCAACATATTTGTAAGAAACGCATATGATCCATATCAAGACATTCTAAAACATTTTAACTTCGCGCATTAATCCTTGCAGCATATATTTTTCGAACTTTTTTATTCGAGATACGTCGTGTCACGTCTGCCATAACTCGTGATTTATTTTATGAGGTTTTAATTCGACCGGTTATGTTTACTTGGATAGAATATGAAAATAAAAAACAACAACCATAGATACGGTTTCTCAGTACTTTAAACCTCGCGCTATATATAGAAATTTTGGTACGATATTAATTTATTAAAAACCCATGTTTCGGCATCACAGTTGATACTTTAAAAATGATTATGTTAAACTATTATAATTCTAAAAATGAAATACTGCAAATTATCAGCCTTTTTAGATCTAAAGCCATCAGTTTCCATCCAAATTGAATTAATCACTTCATATTTTAAGATATTTTTGTATGATTTTTTTTTTTCAGTATGAACATGCAGTATCAGGTATAACAACATAGGTTTTATTTCTTGAATATTTGTATACTAATAAATTTATTTTCCTTTTATAATAAATAATAGGTGAATTTTGGTTATAAAATATTTTTAATTACAATCAACTAGCAAAAAAATATTTTTGTTGCCTTTTTCTTTTTAAGTTAGTCAATTATTCCAATAAGCAAATTCTAAAATAGTTTGTCATTCTTACACAACACACATCATAAGAAAAGTTTTATTTTAACTAAATCATCTTACTTTAATGAGAAAAATAGGCTCAACACAATAAACAAGAGGAAAATTATTTACCCATTAGAAAAAAATTATTTACACCAATTAAATATATTAAAAACATTAGACACTTAAAAATATATATAGTATTTTCAAGTGTCTTTTCAAAATGTGTCTTTCAAGTGTTGTTGTTTATATATATATATATTTAATTCGAAAAAGATTTGAAGTTTGCCGAAAAGTTTATTGTATAATTAAATTTAACAATTTTTATAACTAAATAAAGTAAGTTAAACATTTATGAACATTAAACAATAAAATTAAAGATTAAAAAAATTAAAATTTAAATTTAAATTTATGACAACAGATAGATTACATTTCACACATATTCCATTAAAACAAATTGATTAAAAATATTTTAATATATTTTCAAAAAGGAGACAAATGATTTATAAAACTTTCGCTGCATTATCATACATTTGTATAATCCAAACGTTATTTCTAACGAGCTTAATATAACAAGCTAAAGTAAAAAATCTTTCAAAAACCATATTTCATAAATAATCTTTCCAAGAATATAGATTGCGAATATTTCTCATGAATAAAGTCCAACAGAAATAGAGGCAATTTGACCCTCCATAATATCTTTCTTATCTTTACAAACATAATTATATAAAACAAAATAATAAGAATATTGAATTTCAATAATTCAAATCAAGTACAAAATTTCGTGGATCAATTTTAATAGTTTAGGTTAAATTATATCCGCCGTGTCATGTTAAAAGTAAATTATAACCTCTTTTAATAACTTAATGATTAAGAAGCCAAATACTCGGGGATTGTTCCAATTTTTCCCGGCTCCGTTATCGTGCTTCGTAATCTCGTGAGAGGTTTTTAAGCGCACCTTTACCGTAATCCCAAAAAATCATTTAGCGTTTTGAAGCGGCGTCATATTAGCGGAACCAATTAACACGCGAGAATGGAGATTTTAGAGAGCCAAGCACTCTGGGAGTTGGCGGTAATTGGAGGTTTTGTTTACTGCGGCCGTTTAATTGTTTTTCTTTGAGGTTGTTAAAATAAAGAGCTTATTTATTTGTAAGAAAAATCGTGTATCATAAAGGAAATTTAAAAAATATGCATTTAAAGAATGTAATATAGTTTACATTTAGCATTTTAATATATTTTTAAAAATTATAATATAATTTATATGTAGATATTTAAAGAATATTTTTTTAAATTATCGATTTCTGTTTAAAACATTAAAATTAAAAAAAGAAATGTTCTGGCCATTTTTCTTTTATCTGAATCTAAAAAATGTAACTTTTATTCCCCCAAACTAATTATATTGAAATGTGGACCAACATAGCAGCCACGGAAATAAATGTTATTGTTCGTAATTACTTCCTTTTCACTGGCGTAGCAGCCACATGGTGAGCCAAGACCGTCTGCCTACTGGCAGATTTCGAGACAGCAGACGTTGGGTTGTCAGCCCTACGGCCCAACGCTCTACAATCATATTAGACAGGTACTTAACCATTAGAAACAACTATGGCACCGCCGGGACTCGAACCCGAAATTTGCGGTACCGAGCGCTAGTCACTCAGCCATCAGGCCCCTAAAAATAATATACTCCTAATAAATAAATTTTGGAAAAAAGACAATAAATAGCAAAGAAGAATATGAACAAAATATTTCACTCATATTCCAGTAAAACAAATTTATTTTTTAAAAAAATTTATATATTTTCCAAAAAAAAAGAGAGAGATTCATAAAATTTTATCTATAATTATTGTGCATCTGTATAATCCATAACAATAATTATAACCAACGTAATATAATGTAATATACGTAATATATAAAAAAAATCTTTCAAAAAACATCCAAAACCTTCAAAAAACCATATTTCATAAAAAAAAAATATTCCAAGAATATATTGCAGATATTTCTCATGAATAAAATGTAGCAGAAATAGCAACAATTTGGCCATCCATTTTTATTTCTTATCTTTACAAACATAATTATATGAAACAAAATAATAAGAATATTGAATTTCAATATTTCTAATCAAGTACAAAATTTCCAAGATCAATTTTAATAGCTTAGGATAAATTGTATCCGCCGTGTCATGTTGAAAGTAAATTATAACCTCTTTTTAATAACTTAAAGATTAAGAAGCCAAATACTCCGCAATTGTTCCAGTTTTTAGCGGCTCCGTTATCGTGCTCCGTAATCTCGTGAGAGGTTTTTAAGTGCACCTTTACCGTCATCCCGTAAAGTCATTTAGCGTTTTGAACCGGCGTCATATTAGCGGAACCAATTAACACGCGAGAATGGAGATTTTAGAGAGCGAAAGCACTCGGGGTGCTGGCGGTAATTGGAGGTTTTGTTTACTGTGGCTGCTTAATTGTTTCTTTTGAAGTTGTTAGAATAAAAAGCTTGTTTATTTGTAAGAAAAGCGTCTATCTTAAAGGAAATTTAAAAACATGTATTTAATAAATATAATATATTTTTAGTATTTTAGTATATTTTTAAAGAATATATTATAATTTATACGTATTAAATATTTAAAGATTATTTTTTAAAAATTATTAATTTCTGATTACAAACACTAAAATTAAAAAAGAAATGGCATTAAAAATGAATATTCATATCTGAGTTTAAAAAAAATATATAAAAAAAATTATATTAAAATGACTGATTCTCCTTGGTACTGCATAAACGAGGATATTAGGAAGTTCCTTGAATTCCCTAGTATCAGACAATTCAATTTAATATTTCTAAGAAGTTCTGATTTTATCACTCTCACTGTTATTTCGATTCTTAGATTATCGCAATTTATGTTATTATTTTCTCTAATAAAAAAAGAACAGTCTAATAAACTGTTAATAATTAATAAAACTGTTCTTAATTAATGTTTCTCTCAAATCGTCTATTTCTGCAGTACAAAAACTGCCAGTTCCCCCTGTTAGCGTTTCATTGCTTTTTCTATTTGTCTCATTTTTGTAATTTTAACTACTTTAATTTATTTGCTAAATACTTAATTACATATATTCTTATATTTATTTAATTTATATAAAAAAATGACATAACAATTTCAATAGACTTGAACCAAAAGCACTACATATAATACAATATGAGTGTGTATTTGCTTCTCAGCCAAAAGAGCTTCGTTTACTTGCAAAAAAAGAAAAAAAAAAAAATTTTTGCGACAACAGTCTTTCGTGGTCTGCAAAGAGAATAATCTGCTCTTTTTTTTTTTCTTCTTCTTTTCGTGCAGTTTTGTGGACTCTGCTCTTACCAGAATAAAATGTTCCCGTATGATAATAATTCGATGTATTTAATTAAATTTTAACATATGTTAGAATATGTAAGTATTATCAATATTAAGTAGGGAAAAGATTAGTAATAGTTTTTACATAGACATTTAATGAAGGAAGTAAGCTTTGAGTAATCAGGAAACTAAACAGACCTAGACCCGCTGGGAGTATGTTCAAACTGGAGCTGCAGATAATGTAAATACAGCCTTTAAGTCGCATGGCTTGCACAAATATTATCTTTATTCACCATCTATTCGTAACATAGGTTCTTCCGAATGATATTTCATATTGATTTTGCAATTATCAACATCTTTTCTGGTGTATTTATTAAGTTCAGTAATAGGATGGAACCTGTACTTTCTACTGTATTTTAGTGTATGTTCTTTTTTGTGTAATAACCATTAACCAAGAGTGGAAATTCAGCCAAAACATTTGTAATTAAGGAATCGAATTTTTACACGGACTCCGAATTCTTACTCCTAACTCTTTACTTTAATTTTATGATCTTTACTAAGGATTCAGAAATTTCAAATATTTCTGTAAAAAATTTTGAGGCTCCTATGCAGTCCAGTCTAATATTGAAATTATTCAAAGACTTAAAAATAAAGTTCTTCGAATGATTACCAATTCTCATTGGTAGTTCATAAACGAAGATATTTGGAAATTGAGCTCCTTAGTATCCTAGAACTAATTTTTAATATTATTAATTTAAAAAAAAATTAATTATAAAAATTAATTTAAATTAATTTATTTTTTATTATTATTATTAATAATTTATTATTATTATTTAATTTAAATTATTATTAATTTAAAAAATTTCTAATTCTATCACTCTCACTTTAATGCAATTCTTAGATTCTCTCAAATTAGGATATTACTTTATGCGATAACAGAAAACAGTGTTCGTAATATTCTTAATTAGTGTCCCTCTCAAATCATCTCTTTCAAAAACTTCAAACTCCACTTATTGGCTTCTCATATCGTTTTTTTCTCCTTTTTTTTCCTGTAATTTTAACTAATTTAATTTCTCAATATTCTTACTTACATACATTCTTATATTTATTTAATTTCAACTAAAAAAATGACATGACAATCTCAATGGACCTGAACCAAAAGCACTGTATCTAATACTCTATGACAGTGTGTATTTGCTTCTCAGTCAAAGACCTTCATTCACTTGCAAAAAAGAAGAAAAACCTATTTGAGATCTGCAAAGTCTGCAAATAGAATAACCTGCTTTTTTTTTTTTTTCCTTTGCAAGCAAGTTTTGTGGACTTGCTTGCAAAAGGAAAAAAGGACTCTGCTCTTACCGGAATAGCATGTCACCACATGATAATAATGCGACGTATTTAATTAAATTTTAACATATGTTAGAATATGATTAATATTAAGTACTGAAAACATTAGTAATAGTTTTAACATGGACATTTAATGAAGGAAGTAAGCTTTGAGTAATCGGATAACTAAACAGACCTAGACCCGCTGGGAATATGTTCCAACTGGAGCTGCAGCTAATGTAAATACAGCCTTTAAGTCACAGGGCTTGCACAAATATTATCTTTATTCAGCATCTATTCGTAACATAGGTTCTTCCAAATGATATTTCATATTGATTTTGCAATTGTCAATATATTTTCTGGTGACTTTATTAAATGTAGTAATAGGATGAAACCTGTACTTTCTGCTGTATTTTAGTGTATGTTCTTTTTTGTGTAATAACCATTAACTAAGAGTGGAGATTCGGCCAAGACATTTGCAATTAATGAATCGAATTTTTACACGGACCTCCGAGCTTTTTCTCCACTTTTTTATTTACATTTTTATTTTTAGGAACTTTGCTTCTTATCCACAGCAACATCTAAATAAGCTCCATGTGTTCTCATGAAAGGGGAAAGGGGGCAGTTTCTGTTGTGACGGAGCATCAGTAGGAAGAAGTCTGACTTGGCTCCGTGACGATGAAGAAAAAGGGAGGGCCTTCCTGGAGGATTTATAGACGAAACTATTCCACATTTGTGTATGGTATGGGAGAAAACCCGGCTAATTCCCACCAGATAGTCCGACTAACGAGACAAACTGCTATTGAGTCTCCTCGTTTTCTGAAACAGTGTCTACAACAAACTGCCAACGGATTGAACCTCCGCCCTAATGCTCACGTACGGCGCACGTTGCCACTGAGCCACAAGTCGGGCTGAAAAATTTATTTACTTTTATCATTTATCATATAACTCATATATCTGTAAAAACCGTTTTTACCACCAAGAAGACTTTTAAAATTGTAAAAGTGTAGCATTTGCACTTACTTAAAAGACTTCAAACAGACTGCTTACAAAATAAACTCATGTTTGTGAAAATTGCAACACCATGAAGGACTTACGCGAGTGAGCTGAAATTTTCAGGAAATGCAAATTAGCGCAGGATATGCAAATGATTAGAATTTTAAATCCGTAGAGCCTGCGTATGCTGAGCAGCGCCCTCTGAACGGTGGATGGATCCGAATAAATAGACGGCTGTAGCGAGGCGTGTATGGTTATCGGTGGTCATCTGCTAGTGTTAAACGTTAGCTCAATCGTTACTTATGCCTCTTCGACGAAAGAGAGCGAGATTTGAACAACTTACAGAGTTTGAACGGGAGAGAATCATCGGCCTTCGTGAAACTGGATTGTCTTATCGTGCAGTAGCCGCTCGTGTGCAGCGTAACAGCAGCATAGTGATGCGTCTTTGGAAGCAGTGGACGGACGAGTGTCGGACAACTCGGAAATCCGGAAGTGGACCCCGAAATGTGACGGCAGCTCGCGAGGATAGACACCTGGTCCGCATGGCGCTGACGGACCGTACAGCTTCCTCTAGACAATTGGCAGCACAGTGGTCAATAGCTACAGGTGTTTCATTGTGTGCTTCATCAATTCGTAGACGTCTGCTGCAGCGTAGACTGCGCGCAAGCACTTCTTTTATACAGGATCCCTCTCACGCTAAGCCATCGCCGCCTGCGGCTACAATGGGCAGCTCAGCATAGAGACTGGCGTGCTGATTGGCAGCATGTCGTGTTTTCTGACGAATCTCGCTTTAATCTGTGGTACCATTATGGCCGCATTCGTGTCAGACGCTATGCCGGTGAACGCCACCTTCCGGAATGCATTATCGAACGCCACAGTGGACGAACCCCCGGAATTATGGTCTGGGGGGCCATAACATATCATGGACGATCTCAATTGCTAAGAATTGTGGGCAATCTGAACAGCAACCGGTATATCAGTGAAGTTCTACAACCCCAAGCAGTTCCCTTCCTTCAAAGCTTGCCAGACGCTTATTTCAACAGGACAATGCCCGCCCTCACATCGCTAGGACTGTTCAATCCTTTTTGCAACGCGGCTGGTACAGCTTCTTCCTTAGCCTGCGTATTCCCCGGATATGTCGCCGATTGAACATGTGTGGGATTTCATTGGTCGGCGTCTCTCTCGAGATCCTCGTCCTGTCGCTTCTGCAGGCGAACTTTGGGTGCGCATACAAACAATATGGAATGCTCTTCCTCAGGCATTCAAAAAATGTTTGACTCCATGCCACGTCGTGTAGCAGCAGTTATTGCGGCGCGTGGTGGCTACACAAAATACTGATTCCGATCTCTTGTTATTGTTTGTCTGCTTTGAACATTTAATCATTTATTTGTACCACTACCACACAACTGTGTATTAAACTTCATTCAATTATGACGATTCCTTTATGGTGTTGCAATTTTCACAATCATGAGTTTATATTTATACATTAAAATAACGATATGAACTAAATTAATTGGTAGCAAGTATTATAAAAGTGAAGAAAATAAATGAAAGAAATTGGATGTTTTAACCACAGAGATGATGCATTCATAGTACACTACAATTTATTAGTTCTTAAAAGTAAAAACAAATTCTATAAAAGATCTTTCTTTGTTGATTTAACATATAAGCCGAAGTGCTGAATAAAGGGTCTCAACACTTACTTGGTTTGCTGCTAAAGTATTGACTACATTTTCTATTATTTCATTATTAAAGAACACTATTAAATTGCTTCTTCTTTTCTTCATTCTCACTCATTCGTTTTACAAAATTATGTTTTAAACAAAACTCATTAAAGTAAAGTATGTAATTCAATCGAGAAATTGTGATATATTAAGAATTATATAAAAAATTATTTTTTATTATACAAAAATAATTTACAAAAAATATTTTTTGTTTACATAAAATAATTTATACAAAAAATAATTATACAAAAATTATACAAAAAATAATTTTTACAAAAAATTATACAAAAAATAATTTTTATAAAAGAGTGTTAGAATATATTTTATAGATAGATCGAATTTTTGCATCGATTGCGATCGATTTAAAAAGTAAGAAAAAAAAAGGTATCTTTTTTTTATGAAATTAAATATTTTATAACTAACTAAAATTATCTATTCCACTTTTCTAAAAGAATGGTCATCATGCAATTAATTTTTAAGTTGCAATAGCCTTAGTCATTTATAATTATTAAAAAAATTATATGGACAGTTAATGATACCCTGCATATTCCAGCAAACACACTCGAATTCCGGTATCTGTGTGCACAGAACCCGTTGTGATTGGATGAGACATGAACTGTTACCATTACGTACATTGCGACGCATACATCTCTGGGTTAATGAATCTTGCCATGGTGGAATATCAACCCTTCATAATAATATTCATCCTATTGTATGACAAAGGAAGAGGGGGGCAAGTTGTGATTTGGGATTCAGACATCATTAATAATCCATCATCGTGGTATAGTGTCTCCAAGATGAAGTTTCTGCATGAGAATTCATTATTGGTATCGGTTGTCTTTGCAATAATTTAAGATGAAACGGGACTCTGTAATAATGAAGATTAAACTTTAATTTTTTTTTAAAACTTCAAGTAACTCATTTGTGGATTACTGAATTCTGATAATAACTAGACGTTTTCTTGCAATTGGAATAAACGTTATATGATGGGCAATTGTCTTGTATTCAATGCCCAATTTCTACAAAAACAGTTGCGCGCAACATCAGATTTAAATTATATTTTATTAAATGAAACTAACGATGAACAAGATGAAATTAAAGACTAAAATTTTGAAATTAGTTTGATAAATACTATTTTTGACGTTAAAATATAATTTTCTCGGGTTATAATATTAATAAAACTGTAATTTCAAAAAGTAATTTCTATTCGAGATATTAGTAAAAAAAGAGAAAATCATTATTTTGTTTAACATTGGTTGTCCTCGTGGTCAACTTATGTATATCAAATGGATAAAAAAAGAAATGTTTTTTTGTGTAATTGCACCGTATTTGAATTTCGTGGAAGAAAAACTTGGAAAAACTCCAAACAGGCAGCTTGACGAGCGATGAGAGACGCTTTATATGTCAAATTATTCATCAAATATGTTTGTTTCTAATAGCAGTGACATTAAACTTTTAGCTTTATATTAAGACTACAATCTTTTAAATTTACATTACGTAGTCAGTGCATTCCCATCTACTATAAGCCCTGGTGCACACAAAACGTCTCATCCTTGAATCAGACAATGTTAAAATTTGAAATAGATTTTACCCTAAAATTATGGGTATATGTTTCCCACATCCAAATTTTTCGTTTCTTAGATTAATTTTTGTTTTTTACCACTTTTAAAGTTTCTAATTGGTTAAATTTTTTTTTAAATTTCTTTCACGAGCTATTCTTATTGGTTTATTTAAAATACTTCTATTTTATACATAATATTTCTATAAATTCCTTTCAATAGCTAATAATTATATAACTGAATGATTAAATAATTTAAAATTGTTCTCAAAGATCGTCTGATGAAAGCAAAGACAATTTTATTTCAATGTAAAAGGAGTTTTTCCAGAAAAGAAAATCATTTAGAATTCTATAATTTTTCATTTTTTTTAAGATTGCCGTTATGCATTTTGTTCATACATTAATTTCTAAATGTTATGGATAATCTCTATATAACGGCCTAGCTTATTATTTTTCTTATTTTACATTATAAATAATCAATAATTCATTGATTTAAAAGTGGATGAAAAAAAACTTTAAATAAAGCAATAATTTTAATATTGAAGTTAGTTGTATTACAATATCTCAAAGATAAATATTTAAAAAATGTTTTAACAAGATTTTAATATATTCATATTTGCTATTGCAGCAATTTTATATAAATATCTATGTAAAAATCTTTTATCTTCATGTAAACTCTTCCTATTTCAGTTTGGATTTTCCTATTATAAAGGCGTTTTTAAAAGCCTATTTTTATCAGTATTCTAACCCTCATAAACACTACAAAAATAAACGGAAAACTAATTACATTTTTAATGACGAAAAATTTTCAACACTTCATTAAAAGTATTTTTAAAAGTTTAGAATTTTTTTTTTGCTGTTTTTGTAGGTGTAAAAGAAGATTAATTTCGGTTATAATATTGATGTGCACTTTTCACTTTAGTTCTAAAAGTTAAAAAAAAATTGTTTACATTTTAATCTATTGTTCAATAACGATGCTTAGATGAGATAAAGTTAATTATGCAGGGATAATAGGTTACTACTTGAAGGAATATTTCGTGGTAATGTATTAGTTTTTAATTTTCAACCTCACTACTTGTATTTTCAAACAAAATTTTTTTTCCTCCATGGTTAATATTTGAAGAAACATCAACAAATAAAATTTTATTTTGGTATTTAACATATTTTTAGTAAATTAATTATTCAAAAACAATTATTTACCACAATGGTAAAAGTAACTAAAATATTTATGTTGTTTTCTTAAAGGAGGGAAAGGTTCGCACCTTCTGTGGTGATGGAGCACCCATAGGTGGAAGTTTGACTTGGATCTTTGACGCTGAAGTAGGAAGGCAGTGCCTTCCGGGAATGACTTTTTAAAGGGTATTAACCAGCATTTGCGTATCGTATGTGATAAAATTTTGAATACTTCCACCAGGTATTTCGACTCACGAGACAAGAGGATGAGCATCACAAATGCCATCGAGGCTCCTCGCTTTTGAAACAGTGTCTACAACATAGCCGCCAGAGGATGGAACCTCATCCCTGATGCTTACCAGTGGCGCACATTGCCACGAGTAGGGTAAAATATTTATAAAATATTAAAAATCGTGATATTTTCAATATATTTTAATCATTTTGAAATTAATTTTTTAAAATTAACTAATCAAGTTGAAATTATTTTGCGCTCTTATTTTGTATAAATAAAATATATATTATAAATTTAAAAGAATTCTTTATTGAATGTTTTATTAAAATTCATGTCGAGTTTAAGGGGTTAATATATATTCAATATAAATTGACATTTAAAACCATACAATTTTTAAATTTATATTTCATCTAATCAGTTAAGTCATTATTTAAAAAAATGTAGAAATTCAAAGTTTTATTTTTAAAAATAAAAGATATGTTTATACATTCACATATTTTAAACAAATTCTCAAATGCAGTACAAATTGAAATCTATGACGGAAAATTCTAATAAAGCTTTATACAAAAGGAAGATTTAAAATATCTCTACTTTATCAAAATTAAATCAGGTAATTTTATATAATCATACATTTAACATGCATCATTATAACATTTAATATTTTTTTTTCATGATTTAAGAACTTGTTTTTATTTCAAATGTTCTAAAAAATATTTTTATACTTTTTTTCATACGAAACAGCAAAAATAAAGTGGTTAAAATTGAAATTAAATCTGTAAAATATGAATGAGAAGGGCTTTTTGATTAAAATTAGTTAATAATTCCTAGAAATGTAATTAGTGATAATTGGAATTAATTAAAATATTGAAAATTGTATTAAAATTAACATTATGCATAGTATAAAAGCTCCCATCACTATAGATGTTTAATTATATCAATTTATTTTTAATTAACTTAACAAGGATATGTTTAAATCAAGTTCTTAATAAATATTCAATTAAGACAGCCAATTAATTTTAATAAATATCATTCCATAGGAATAAATAAATGTATTTCATAGGATATAATAATAATAAATAAATAAATAAAAATAGAAATATAATTCATAAATATTAGTTCATAGGAATATAATGATTTAATTAATTAAAATAGTGATAATATTAAGATTAACATTATACATTGGATAAAAACTCTAGAGATGTTTAATTAAATCTAGAATTTCCTTTTTAATTAGCTTGACAATAATATGTTTGATTTAAGTTCCCAATAAATATTCAAATAAGATAGCCAATTAATATGAATAAACATCAATTCATAAGAATAAATATATAAATAAACATAGTTCATAAATATTAATTTATAGGATTTTAATAATTTACGTAATTAATTAAAATATTGAAAATTCTATTTAAATTAACATTATACATAGGTTAAAAACTCTCTTCACTAGCGATGTTTAATTAAATCAAAAATTTCTTTTTAATTAACTTGACAAGAATATTCAAATACCACAGTAAATTATTCTGAATAAATTTTAATTCATATTATTTATTTTTCTTTTCAAACTTTTCTTTATAAACATAGCTAAAATTTCGTTTTCTAAAAAAAAAATTTTGTTTTCAAAAAAAATTTTTGTTTTCATTACATTCTTCTTGATTACCTTTTATGTGGTTTTCTTAAAATATCTATACATATTTTAATTTATATATAATTTGTTTACATTTTTATTTATTAAAAGAACCTTAGATAAGAATTAACTTTTGTGTTAATCAATACAATCATTTTAAATCCTCCAGTTTTTATTAATTACTTATGATTATTTGTCAATAGTTTTATTGGTTGGATTATGATCATATGGCAGGATAACTTTTATGCAAACAAAAATAAATGATAAAAATCGAGGTGATGAAAGTTTTAAAAATTCATGATTTTATTATTTCTATGACATTTTTAAAGTTTATTCACCTATCATCACCTTTTATTATTGAACATTGTTAACATTTATTTTATGTCATTTATTCGATAAATTTCTCATCGTACTAGCCATTAAAATAAAAACCACTGAAGTTTTAGAAAAAAAAATGTTAAGTTTTAATTATCGATTGTAACAGTTGGTTGGGCGTCTTTATTGGTGAAATGAAAACTATACGCTTATAATACGACTTAATTACTGCATCCTTTTGCACATGATTAGATTAACATTGACAAATCTTCTTTCAATCTTAAAGCGAAAGCATTTAAATAAATTCATCCATTGCATGCATATTAAACTAATTGCCAAAAAAAACTATTTTGAATTGAAAATACGCCTTTTATAAATCAAGTTAAATAAAAATCGATTTAATTATAAACAATAAACTACTTAAGAATAAAAGTTTCTGCACGGCCATCTTAGAAAGGTTTTCTTAAACAACTTCACTTATTTATTAAATCAACTTCAATTTAGGCATTTGAACTTCATTTTTATAGCAACATCATTAAAAGCAACTTCTTTCTAGATCTTCTTTGTCTTGCAACGAAGATTAAAAAAAGATTTGAGAATGTTTAATTAATTATGTGCAAAAGGATACATTAATTAGTATATCCTTTATTAATTACTAACATTAATTAGTAATAATAAAGGATGAATTAATCGATCTTATTATAGTTGTATCATTTTCACCCTAACACCCAAACAAATTTGAAACACCTAACAAATACTTGCAGTGGATAATTAAAATTTATCATTATTTTTGTTTCTGAATTTTCAGTAATAACTAAGTAGACTGTGAAATGATTTTAATCAGTGTCTCTATAAAGTCAATAATAATGGCATAATATTTTACGTATTCACTCCACGATTTTGTTACAATTTCGACTCCCACGTTTTACAGAAATAGGTCTTTCATAATATTGCATAAATTCATAATCAACATAACTTGAACGTTAACACAATCACGCGATTCATGTTGAAAAGATCGTGTATTAAATAAATGGATGAGTAATATCGTAAGTTTGCATACTGTTCAGAATGCTTGCATGATTTAATTTTAACTTTTGAAAATGAAAGCGTATCATAACGATACAATGTATTAAATTAACTATATAATGTGTTAAATCATAGCGATATAATGTATAAAAATGTAGCGGTACAAAGTGTAAAAAATAACGATGCAATGTATTAAATGTAACGATACAATGTATTAAATGTAACAATACAATATGTAAAATCATAACTGTACAAAGAATAACAATTTTAAAGCAAATATAGTTTCTTTCATGAATAATTACAATTTTGTTATTAGTAGGATAAAGGAGGTGGGGCCTGATGGTCGAATGGCCAGCGCTCTGGCGTTTGGTACCACAGGTATCGGGTTCAAATCCCGTCGTTGCCATGGATGTTTGTATTCCGAGCATATAAATGCAAAGTAAATATACGTGCTGAATAAATGAACTAAATTCATTTAACAATACCTAAATAACAGTTTGAAAGATTTATAAAAAATAAATTCTTTCGATTATGAAAGAAATTTCTTATTCTTGAAATTTTAGAAACCCTACTGATTAAAAGTACTAATTAAGTTTAAATTAAAAAATGTATAATTTAAAAAATATTTATTTAATTGTTTGTCAATAATTTAACCAACTAAATCGTCCATCAACCATAACTGACTAAAACAGCTCAACTGTGGCTGAAATAATGTGAGCAGCAAGTGTGCATGAGAGGGACTCAAATTCAAATCAACTGATGGCTACAGTTGCAGTCATTCCTTTTAGAAAACAGGAGACTCGGTGAAAATTATAACAATGTATACACGATTGTGCACAAGCACACGTTGCATATACACAATCACGATCAGCAGTATGGTTGCCTGGTGGGAATTTTCCAGGTTTCTTCCGATACGATACTCAAATACGAGCAGTTATTTCTAAAGTCTTTACCGGAAGGCAATGTTTTCCCTTCATTTGCGTATTGTTCAGTTTGTAACATATGTAAAAGGTACGTGAACCCACCATGTACCACAAAATAGCATAACCATAATTTAAAATCTTTAAAAAACTCTATTTTTTTAATTACTGAAATAGAAAGAAATACTAATTTTATGTGTTTTTCTAGTATTACAAAGAGAATAAAATTGGGCATCCTAATATTAGAATGTCAAATTTGCAGAAATTAATGTGTTTGGACGTAATAGATCTGTGAGAATGCATAAAATGTAATCTTCCTTTAAATTTTACTTCCTTAATATAACATTAAAGTAAATTATTAAAGCTGGACAAAGTCGAGTTCTGTTGAAAGAGCTTTCATTTCAGGGCATCTTAATAGAAAGCCAGGCTGACACTAAATGCCCCGACACATGTCATTGGCCCATCGGTCTGAGTAGTCGCCACTAATTGGATGGGATCTTTTGGCCTTTCACTTTGTGGAGCGATTCATTTAGTTAATGAAGCGTTACCGGATCAAGCGGCTGCATTTACTGTCATTAAGAAGGATAATGTTGCTGGATCTTGAGGATAGTATATCCTTCTCTAATGAGGAAAAACAGAAGCTAAAACTTATATATGAATGCTTTGACGCTTTATACATTGCGTAACATAAACTATACTTAACTATTTATCAGCTATTAATTTTCTAGTTCAAATATGCTAAATTTGGTATTTATTTATTTTTCCTCTCATCAACTTTGAATTTTCCAAATAGAAAAAAACTGTGGGTTTATTTTTTTCTTTGAATGTTTTTATGTTATATCGACACAGGATTCGGCAAACCAAACAAAAACCTCAACACACAATGGTCACTTATATCATTGAGAGGTATTAATATTATAGATTTCATGTATTCAATATAAACAATTATTTACATTTATTATTGTAACGTGTACAATTATTTGTATTCTGACACAGTTGCGGATGTCTGTCTTTTTTTTTTTAACTTAGTGACTTATACAGTCTAATCTTGCGATATGTGCAAATCAATATTATTTATGTAGAATTCAAAAATTCTTCTGTGCTGAATAGCACAATGGAGACTGTTTTCTTTTTCCTAATTAAGAAATTAAAACTTTAACGATTTTTTTTTCAACTAGAATAATTTTTTAATTTCGGTAGATATATAAGTAAAAACTTGTTCAGGCAGACTGAACGAGTTAAATAATTCTTGTTGTAAGCAAACGAAAGTCGAAGAATATTGACTGGACCTGATTATATGATTCTGGTCTTTGATTCTTGTAATTATCGATTCTATTGATTTTATATCTGCCGATATTAACTTATTCCACTAAATTACATAAAATCTTCCTAACTGTAGATAGTGCAAATATACTGGATTTCAAAAACTAAAGAATAATGATTGGAAAATTTCTACTTATTTTCTGCTTTCTAAAAACCAAAAATATATTGGCTGAATTCAATGTGTGACCAGATTCAATAGGAAGTGTTATCCTCTCTAACAATTATACAGGCTTGATAGTGATGTTTGATATTCAAAATTTTGATGTTTATTCATTCAGTTGGCAGAAAAGCTCATTCCTGTGTCAAGACAGTTCAATAAACCTGAAGGGTTGGAGGTGATGGATTAAGCGTAGCAATACGTCCCACTAGAACATCCAAACTTGCTTAATTGGCTTCAGTCTTGAACAAATTTCTGGACAACCCTTATGCACAATGCTGTAAATAAAAAAGTAATTTCCCACCCACTGAAATCCATATCGTTTACTTATCGTGTTGTAGAATGAAGGGATTATTAACTGCAGCTGCGCAAGAACAAGCAATTGGAACAAGAATAACATCTTTTATACAAATAACAATGTCAGAGATGTATTGATCAGTACGGCCATCAAAGGGAAAATTTTCTTTACATATTGGACTCATCAAAACTGTCTCTTTCACGCATATACGTGGCTCCCGCCTAACTGCAATCTTCTTAAGTCATTTTGAAAACAAATTTTGGATTCACCAAAAAAATGTACAAACCTCCATTGATTTGCATTCTAATTGACATGCGAGTTTTCTCAATCAATCTTTCATTTGGGGTGTGATGCGATTGGTACATTCATTGCTGAACGCCTTGCAAACAACCATCCTTTGTGAAGTCTTCTGCGTACAGCTTTAGATGAGCTGGAGGTAAGTAAGGTGGCTTCTACTAGAAATGATCTGAGATGGGTTGGTGTAACTGTTCCTGTGTCTATTTGCAGTTACCCGTAAATACAGTTCGTTTACAATACTTGTAGCTGTAGGGTTTCCTCGGCTGTATCTACTAGAAGCTGATAATCTTCTAATGCATGCCACAATCTATAATTGCAGTATTGAAATTCAACCATGCAATCGCGAAGGATTATCTCTTGCCCTTTACGATTCACCAACAGCTCGCCCAACTACACTCATGTCACTAAATTAAGGATAATTTAGAATCACACAGAAATTGAACTCTAAAATAAAAATTTCACCTGTAGAATTATCACACATCTTGAAGAAGAATATGCAAATTACAGGAAACCACCAGATGGCGCGGATAATACGTCACAATAACGAGAGTGTAAGAGAGGGGTATATAAGGAATGGTGGTAAAGAAGTAAAATTGTTCACAAGCGCTTTAAAAGCCTTTCAGTGCAATAACCGCATAGTTATGGCACAAAGGAAGCATTTGGATGATTTTTTACATGGTAGAATTATCGGACGACTGGAATGCGGACGTACCCAGCTGGAAGTATCAGAGGAACTTGGAATCGCCCAGAGTGTCATCTCCAGGCTTTGGCAACGATTCCAAGATGATGTTAATGTGAGTAGATGTTACAGCACAGGTCGCCCCGAGTTACAACGTAGAATGAGGACCGGTTTTAGCAGTTACTGCCAAAAGAAACAGACGGAGCACAGCATCAGACCTGTTTAGTCAGCTCTCTTCAGCTACCGGTACGACAGTTTCAAGGCAGACCGTATACATACGCTTAGGGCACATTGGTCTGTATGCTCGTAGGCCTGTCAGATGTGTTCCACTTACCGCAACTCACTGTCGCCTGCAATTAACCTGGAGTAGTGACCATGCGTTGTGGACACCGCAACCGTGGTCTGGTGTGATGTTTTCCGACGAGTCAGGTTTAGTTTGCAGTCTGATTCTCGCCGGACTTTCATATGGAGAGCGCCAGGTACCCGTTACCACCAAGAGAACACCATTGAATGACACCGTTACGGTGGTGCAGGATGGCTCGTTTGGGGAGGAATTATTCTTGGTTCCAGAACTGACCTGCATGTTCAGAGTGTAACGATGACAGGCCACATCTATCGGGATGTCATTCTGGAACAACATGTACGTTTGTTTCGGGGCGCCATGGGTGCTGAATTTCTGTTTATGGATGACAACGCCCGTCCTCACCGTGCAAACATTGTAGGCGAATGTCTTCAATTGGAGGGGAGGATATCACCCGTATGGATTGGCCAGCATACTCACCGGACTTGAATCAATAGAGCATGTGTGGGATATGCTTGACCGACGAATTGCAGCCAGTCAATCCCCTCCCACCTGTCCACCGTAACTTCAGAGCGCATTGCTTGATGAGTGGTGTAATATTCCCCAAGATCAGATTGATAATTTGATACTCAGCATGCCTAGGCGTTGTAAGGCCTGTATTGCATCGTCCGGGAGACATACTCTATATTAACCATCATACTAACCATGTTATACTGTTTTTTTTTGTAAATAGGTTCTTTTTTTTTTTTTGAAATTTGCTCTAGGGAGTAAAAATCGCAATTTTATTAATTATGTCAAACATATAGCATCTTTTTGCTCTTTACCTTTTGTTTAATAAATAGACTTTACAAATAAGTCAAATTTGTTTTGCTTCTGTCTCTTTCTTTGCCTGAACTTCATTATCCTAATTTATGGACATGAGTGTATTTCTTCAAATAAGTATACTGTAAAAATAATTATCTCGAAATCCCACTAAATGTAGCACTTTTCAATAAATTTCCCAACTCTTAAGGCTTTTAAATCAAATTTTCGGTCACATCTAATGACGTTATATAACTGCAAAACTAATTTGCATGTAATATTTTTATGCAGCATTTTAATTTTACACGTGATTTTATGAAAAGTTTACTTATGGACATGTAAGAGGAAATTTTTCTCTTTCTTTTATTTTGTAAATTGCCATTTTTATAAGAAATCTAATTTTATCAAATAAAAATATAATTTTATCAATGAATCAATATAAATTAAAAAAGTATTTTATCAATAGTCAAAACATATATTTTGAATTTGGAGTGCCTACCCTAAATACATTCTATTCATATAAAAAATTTCTAATAATATAAAAAATTTGTATCTTTAAGTCATTTAAAATCATTTAAATTTATCAGAAAAAAAAACCATTATCTCAATTGTAATCAAACATAAATCATAAATTTTAAATATTGCTTAAGTTTCTTAGATGTGATTATAGTTTTAAACAAAACTTTTATATTTTTACATCTTGCACTGTGAATCTAGAAATGAAACCACTTTTGAAATGTTTTAATTTGTTTGTTCAGATTTTTTTTACTAGTTCTGAAATATAATACCTTTATTTTTTATTTTGCAAAAGCAAATTAATAAAATGCTAAAATATACATATTTTAGTATTCATATATACACAAAAATAGGTAAAATAAAAAATAAATAAAGGTAAATAATAAAATAAATAAATGCGGAACATTTTGTACCTAATTTATACATACTAAAGAGCAACAACTTTTACAGGAATATCTATATTCTACAGACCATATCTGTGTTGGAATAATCTGTCACGCATAAAACAAGATTGATTTGATTCAACACAAACATCGATTTTCTTTTGAAGTGTCTTCTTCCATCGGGGCCCTGCGCCCAACATCGATAAATTCTGTTTTGGTTAGGCAGCAAGAATGTTTCGAGAGAGACTTTTGTGTGCTTCAATCTGGCGTCATCCATAACAAACTCACACCCTTCTCCTTTTCTTTGCTCTGGTAATGTTAGAGGCAAAGAAACTATCATTCCGCTTGTGTACTATTCGATACGCAGACGAAAAACCTCTTCAATCACTGCGATGCTTTAGAAGCTCTGATTTCTGTATCTCGTTATTTAAGGAAGAGACATCGGAAAATTCCAATAACCGAAACTCTAGCATAAACATCAGAAATACAATATACTTTACTGATAATATTACATGGGATTCTCTATATATTTTTTATATACTATAACGGGAAGCAATAATAAATACAAATTCTTAAAAATTATTTCTTTTTTTTTTTGAGAATATTTAATTCGATTTTTGCATTGTATTTTTACCACAATTACTAGGATATTTATTGTTAGGGGATGATGGCCGAGGATAACTCTGCGCTCTGGTCCTCAGTGCCACAAAGTTCAAGTCCCGGCGGTGCCATGAATACCTGTAGTGGTTCGAAATCCCCTTTAAACCAAAGGTCCCATATAATTATTATTTTAGAGATTTGAATGCAGGATTGAAAACCCTATGCCTTAACAAGAAAACATCTTCTGTCTCGAAATCTGCCAGTAGCAGACAGACTTGGCTTACCATGGGCTGTTGCGCCAATGAAGAAAGAATTTACTCTTAGGTTGATAACTAAAATTATTAATAGTGCTGAAACAGTATCAATATAAGTGAAAAGACGTAATTTGCTGCAAAATCCTTTTTTGTTATAATCTTCACCATTCGATCTTGAATATTTTAATCCGGCAAAATATAATAGTTTTAGGTTCATCATAATATTTCTGCTCTTATTTTACCTTTGGCGAGAGATATACTGCGAAATACAATCAAACTCTAACGACCCCATTTTTTCAAGTAGTTTAATAAAAGCTATTTAATTTTGATAAATCGCATATAATCTTTATCTAATATTAAAAATACAGCGATTTTTATTAAAGATAAAACGATGTTAAGTTACATCATACGCACTGCTTACGGCTAAATAGCATAATGTTCACCTAAATCAATTGGTGGCGTGCATTGGACGAAAAATCAGTGTTCAGCCTAACGATTGTGATAATGCATTGTGACTCGTTTATTGACACTCAGTTTTCTTTTGTTGGAAGTGTTCTGAGTTTTCTCCATATAAGATGCAAGGACACTGCAATAAATGAAGGTCCTCCTGAGAATCCTTCTTCCGTCAGTGGTTTGCAGCCTGATGGCCAATTGGTTAGAGCTCTAGTCATTGGTACCCCAGACTCCAAGTTCGAATCCTGGTGATGGAATGGATGTTTGTGAGTGGTTCGGAATCCACTGTAAAACTATAGGTCCACGCTCTGTTTGCCCTCTTGTACACAAGATGACCGTAGAGCGGCAAACCAAACCAAAGCAAACAAATCCGTTGGTGGATAGTATACACAAAGAGGCACAAAGTCATTGATGAATAAAAATATACCGGAGTTAAAAAAATTAAGAAAGATTTCATATTTTTTGTGAAGATAAAATAATGTTTCCAGAAAAGATGATCTGATAAATATAAATGAACCGTATATAAACCGCATGCAGCAGTTTTTAATTTCGGTCAACTTCAATGAATTTCGTGGAATTAAGATGACTAATCATCAAAATTTGAATGATGAAATAAGATGGAGTATCGATGGGAGACTGTAAAAACATCAAATTGCTGGAGATTAAAATATGAGGCGTTATGTCTGACCTATGTAGATATTTTAAATGTACTGAATCCATAGAAAGCAAGCCTGTGCCATTCAAGAGTCATGTTGGCAAATGGAGATAAACATTTACACATTACAAGGAGGAGTAACAGTAATTAAGAATATGAAAATGAATTGGAATGAGGGCTACAAATTTTTAAAGATACTCGACGGAATACGTATTCTTCAGTGCTTAAAAAATATCTTGAAATTTAATATAGATCTAATTTTAGTAAATAGTGTAATAAATGAAAGCATTCGAACAACTTCAATGTAAAGTTGCTCGAATGGTTTCATTTCATCGCTATTTACATTGATTATTAACAAGTTTTACAAAGTTTTCATAATTCCCTATTAATGAATTTTCCAGTTTCTTACTCATGGGAGAAACTCAAAATTAACTCTTTTACTTTGGGCAGTTATTTACAGCACAGCTGGCTTCATAGTTTTCTATATGAAGAACTGAAATGAGGATCTTTTGACTTCAGTACTGAGGTAAAATTAATTCTCTTCCTTCCAAGATCTGTTCTTTACGACACATTTAACACAGCTGTTCTCGTGATATTATATTATGTTTTACTTATGACCAAGAAAATTTCAGCTTTGGTTGAGTCATAATGTTTTTTGGTATGGGTTTAAGAAACTTTTAAAAATATTTTGATACATCATTTATATAATAATAAAAATTATTAAAATTGGATTTATAATAATTTATTACTACTCACATGATGAAAATTATTTTTATATGGTTAAAGATATTAATATTAATTAAGTAGTTATAGAGAGGAATATCAATTATTGAAATTTATTATAATTTACACAACACAATCAATTTCGATGACATTATTTTTCAGGAGATTAAAATAATTTTTTGTTGTTAATTTTGAAGTGTTGAATGCGAATATGACAATGAAAATGTGTAATTTGTCTCACATTCCTAAGATATTCGTATCTTAATGTTTTCAATATGAAAAAAAGTGTTAACAAACGCATATACCTGTTTACTCTAAATGGGGTCAAGCTTGAATAGTAGGGATAGTCCTCTACTGATAGTGGATTTTGTACATTCTTCTCTCAACAAAATGTGTTTTTCTAAGAGACCATTTTTTTTTTTTTTTTTTTTAACATAGCACAAAGTTTTGGATCAACTGTCCCAGTCACAAAAGAAGCAGCTCTGCTTCGTATGACCTAATTGAAAACCTATGAGTAGCTATCGTTTTGAAATTACAACAAATATTCCAACTGTATTTGTTGTATTGAAGGAAGTTCAACAATTGCTCTAATTTAATTACAGCTCTCTCATGAGCTTTACATGGCCTCCAAAACCAGAATTATTTAGGTGATTGTTTCCAGAATTCTACGATAGAGTTTTATTTGCAAGAACAATTGCTTTTGAATTCAATTCACTTTTTCGTACACGAGAGTCCGTTTAGAAGAAAACAATGACTTTGCTCTAATGTCCAGTGGAGGACTATTTTATTCACTAAAGGTCAGATTCTGCCTAACTACTTATATTTTTACATCCGTCATTCGGAAGAGAATCAGGGACCCTACCTGTCAAAAAAAAAAAAAAAGAAAACACTATGGCTGTGAAGATCTGCTGATCCAAGCACATTCAATTACATGTGCTCACAGACCTCCATATATTTCACTCATATGTAGTATTTGAATGATACTTGAATTTATGTTCCCTTTTCAGAATTTTTTTTTGGGGGTATTAATATTTTTTAATGAACAACACATCTCCATGTAGAGCTAACCTGATCAATGAATTTCTAGAAAATAAAGATATATATGAATTGACCAGCACTGGATGAATTGACCAGCTAGATTCAAAGAATTAAATCCCATCTAGTATTTTGACATGTACTTGGAAGGGGCAATTACAAGCTCCAGAATCATCCAGGGTGTAAAATCAGCGTTACCGGAAATGTAGGACATAAACCCCGTATAAACTTAATTTTTATATTAATTAACATTGGGAAAGCTGTATAACTATATAAGTGAGAATCCGGCACCCTATTAACTCATTTTTCTGTTCCATATTGTAATCTGTGTATTACGTCTTCCGTGTTAGGAAGTCTTAACGCATGTCTACTTAACTGTTGAGTGATTATTTTATTATATTATATTATATTAACCTTTGTATTCATACATAATTCCACTGCTCAATAGTTCTGAGGATAATCGATTAAAAGTGGAAATTCTTTTAATTTTGATCACCAGCAAGTATCATGCATTTTTTTCATCATATTCTGTCAATTCTTTTTTTTTATAATATTACTTACAAAATATTTTTCACGTATAAATATCTTTTTCCTTTAAACGGTTGGCACAATTTTAAATGACGTAAAAAAATTTGCTGGTACTTTTTATTTAATATTAATAAAATAGCTGAAATTTATTGAGCAGTTTAATTATTTCTTGTTAAAGTATTTTAAAAAAAATCCAAAATTACATCTATAAAATATGAAATTAACTTCAATCAATATTTTATTAACAAAAATAACTCATTTTTAGTTTCTTTTTTAATGGAAGGAAATAGGGGTAAAGGATGAAAATATCTGTCAAAAAAAAAAAATTTTAAAAAAGTGTTACTTATGTGTTGAGCAACAACTCACCAAAAAAAGCATAGTGGAAATAAATATTTTGATTTTTAAACTTTAAAAATAGTTTCCATAATATATTCCAAATAAAAAACAATTATTGTTATTTATTTACATTCAGTTTGCAAAAAAAAAAAAAAAAATGAATCATGAACAATGTATAAAAAAATAAATCTTTCATTCATTGATGCGTAGCAATTTGCGAATTTAATTATTTAAAAAAAATGTTTTGTCTGAATAAGTCTTTTTGGTGGAGATATTGTAACTTAAATTAATTATTTATTTTTCTTAGAATAATAATATATATTCTTATGGGACATACATTATTATAAATTTATAGATATTTTTTTAGTTGTAAGAAACATTTGTTTTTAATTTTATGAATTCAAAAAAAAAAAAAAAAAAAAATATTAACAATATGAAAATAAAATGTTTAATGCTTCAATAAAACAAATTTAACATAAATAAATACAGCTCAAAAGGCAAACACAAAAAATGTCGCATTAAACAAAACTTCATTTTATTCAAAAAGTAACAAATTGTTGTTTCAATCATTAATTTAATTACCTTTTACTTAAAATACTTGTTTTTTATATTTACTTATTTGATATTGTTTATATTGGATGATGTTGTTTATATTTTTTTAACAATTTATTTTAAAGAATTAATTAATTTTAGATGTTAAAATCAGAAAAAAAAAAACTTTGTCTTCTATGCGTTATTACCCATGAATGTTATATTTTCATTCATGTATTCAAAAAAAATCAACTTCAACTGAACAAATACTATTTTACAAACAATTCTCAAGGGAAATTTACTAAAATATACATATATTCACTTATTTAAATACATTAAAGTGAGGACTCACACTGATGTAATCGCAAACTAGAGTTTCTAATAATTAGATTTCGTTAAAATAAAATATATACGAATTAATTAAAATTTAAAAAGAACCTTAAAATTGTAATAATTAAACAAATTATTTTTAATGACACAACTAAAAATATTATTTCATCAGAGTAATTTTTTGTTTCATATGGTTATCGTATAAATTTTTGGAACAGAAATACTTTTTGTGGCTGAAATATAAAAAAAACCCCGTAAGATATATTCGCAAAGGAGGGGGCCTGATGGCCAAGTGGCTAATGCTCTGTCTCTCGGTACCACAAGAATCGGGGCTCGAATGCCGGCAGTGCCATGGATGTCTGTAGTGGTTCGAAGTCCACTTTTAAACCGTAGCTTCCGGTCTAATAGGATCGTAGAGCTCGTTCAATAGATCGTAGTTACTCGTCTCCGTAGCATATCTCCAAGCTACACGTTCACCCTAGGTAGTGCTAAGTGAGTAATGTCGCTGCAGCCCTTGCTTATGACATAAAGATAACTGTCTATGCATTGCCAGCTGCATTAAAAAATATTTTCAAAAACATATTACTTTTATTATTAAAGGCTATGCACTATTTGAAAGGTATAATATACTATTTTTATCTTTTTAAAATTCTGGTTTTTTTTAATGCTAATAAGTGTTTTATGTGATTTGATTTGCACGTGCGGGCGAACATTGCAAAGCCACGATTCTTCTGTTAAGCATAGAACGCCTTTTGTTTTAGTTTTTGCACGATGCAGTTTATCTCAGAATATCTATCTGCATGAAGTGTGTGTCTGCCTTTCCAAAAATATGATGCACTTGATTATTCGAGCTGAAATTGTTTGCTTGAACCTTACTTTCTCGGATTCAAACAAACAATTCAAGAAATTCTTGGATTCAAGCTATTCTTTCTTACCATTTCTGGACTGTTTTGATTTCGGTGTAACTTGAGATAAAAGTCTTACCCTCTTTACCTAAAAAACCTTACTTATCTTTGCCTTTAACAAAATCATATAACATCTTTCGTCGCAGTTTGTAGAGCCATTTTAAAATTATCTACATCATTCTATACATTTTGAATCGTTTGAGGCATTTTAAATGTACCTAAATAAACATTGTAGCATGCAAATGCTCCCAAAATGGACAAACTTATATTTAATGTGCATGTGCAGAAGGGAAATTTCAACGACGTAGGGAACCATTTCCAAAACTGTACTTAAATAACACTACTCTTTTATTTAACATAAATGAGTTTTTTTAGAACATATATTTTCTACGCGAGGCACTTTAGAAAATATTTTATGTTCTTAAATATACCTAAAATTTCCAAATTTTTTAATCATGTCAAAAGACACTCGTTAATATGAAGAAGACTGACCGTCATAACTTTTCTAATAGCTCCCTTAATCGTATCACAATTTTACTTAAAGGAGTCGGGTAAAATTTTTAAAAAATATGTTCTCATTTTGATGAAGTATTAAAGCATGAAACATGGCCAATTTTCGGCTATTAAAAACGTTATATTGAAATAATAGAAAAATAAATTCCAATTCATTGCAAACTAAGCTTGCCATTTAATAATATGCTAGTCTGGGTATAAGGGGTTTATTTTTTTCTGACCTTAATACAGGAAACGCAATACTTTTGGTTGTCAAAGAGTTTGTTAGTTTCAAAGATTTTTTATTTATTTTAAAGGATGACTAAAAACAGTAATCAGCTTAATTGCTGTGGTTATTGCATTAAAGCGTGCAAGTCAATTTTTTTATCCCCATATAGTTTTAAACTAACATCGTTAAACTAGGAATTTTAAAATATCGATAAGATACCACTTGACTAATAATTTTTGCTTTTAATTTTCTGCAAAAATTGAAAACGAATAATAAACACTGTTTAATGGAGTATCATGCATTAAGCTCTTTATAAATTCAAGATTCCCTTTTGGAGGCCAAAAACAAGTTACAGTAAGATTATCTACTTCAAAACTCACAGAATTCTACTACTACTGCATCACACCACATCACTGTGCCTAGCGCTGAGTTGCCCCTTTACAGTTTGGAAATGATGTGAGTGAGAAGTTTCTGAGACGCTCTACTGTCATATGAGACCAGGACCTACGGCTTAAAGTGGATTCCGAACCATTACAAACATCCATGATATCGGCGGCACTCGAATCCGAAACTTGTCGTACCGAGTGCCAGAGAGTTAGCCACTCGGCCATCAAGCCCCACCTCAGAATTCTGCATATATTTTAAATAAAATTTCTTTCGAATCATGGACACTTTGGTCTGAGGTATTCTTCATTAGATCAGAAGAAATGTAGCTTTACCATAGAAGGACAGCTTTAGGGTCACCTTAGGGGGATTTGATATATATTTTTAGGTTGTACTTTAGGGGCTGTGCATCAGCATTGTGGATTGATCCCATAATCGCAAAGGTGGCATATGAGCTGTTCTCAACTGCCTTTTCATGATTCCACAACGAAAGAATATTCCAATCTTCAGATCTATCGTGATTGTACTCTGCATAGACACAAAAATTTTCGATTCAACATCACTTACCAAGTTTCAAACCCAAACACCTTTGGTTCTCATATATACCATTCAACTCGTAAAGATAAAAGTTTGCTAACCACTGATGTCATGTCTTTTCCATTCAAACTTTATATAAAATTCCAAATCCCAACATTGCAAACATGTTAAGATTGCTTGGTGGAATTTTCTTGATTTCTTGAGGCTATGTGAAATAGCTTTTCTAGAATGTCCTCAAAAAAGGAATTATTTGTCTCAAATTATGACGTTGCTGCACTGAAGTAGTGCCCTACAAGTTAACGTTATCAAATTAACAGATTTTCCCAGGATTAACAAAAGGGTAATGATTAGTCACTTCATGTAGAAGAATATTAACACATTTATAATAATATTATTACTATTATTATGCATAAGAAATCCTGCATATTTAATATTTATACAAAACAGTATCAAATATATTAATACAATGGAAAAAAAAATTAAAAATATTTTTCTAAATAGATTCATAACTATATAATATATATAATCATTTTCTTCTTAAATACCCAAGATGCTACATCTGTTTTATGTTCAGGTCTTTGCAATCATATGACCAAAAGTTTGAACACATAGAAGTCGTAAAAGTAGCGTAAAGCATTGAAATGGTAAATAAAGGCCTTTTTGTTGTTTGTCTACCTCGAATATTGAGCTTTTCCCATAGGTGACCCTTTAGGAAACGTGACTGGATGGAGCCATTGCATTTCTTTAACAATGCTTTGGGGACTCGCAATCAATACATTTGAGAGTTGAAGCATTATTGCTCTGTTGTTTCTCTTGTATTGTACCTTATGTTCTGTTCTATCTTTCGAAATATGTGCTTAAAATTTTAAACTCGGTATAAGGAAAGATAAATTTTTAAATTATAAAGAAAGCTTTTACAAAAATTTTATTTGTTTCGCAACACTCATCACTGAATGGTTTAGCTATGATAACAAGAAGAATCAAGGAATAATAAAAAATTAAATTCTCTAGTACACTTATGTTCATAAATTAAGGATAATTCAGAATTACACAGAAATTGAACTCTAAAATAAAAATTTCACCTGTAGAATTATCACACACATCTTGAAGAAGAATAACCAAATTACAGGAAACCACCAGATGGCGCGGATAGTACGTCACAATGACGAGTGTAAGAAGAGGGTATATAAGGAATGGTGGCAAAGAAGTAAAATTGTTCACAAGCGCTTTAAAAGCCTTTCAGTGTAATAACCGCATAGTTATGGCACAAAGGAAGCATTTGGATGATTTTTCCCGTGGTAAAATTATCGGACGACTGGAATGTGGACGTACCCATCTGGAAGTATCCGAGGAACTTGGAATCGCCCAGAGTATCATCTCCAGGCTTTGGCAACGATTCCAAGATGATGGTAATGTGAGTAGATGTTACAGCACAGGTCGCCCCCCGAATTACAACGCCGAATGAGGACCGGTATTTAGCAGTTACTGCCAAAAGAAACAGACGGAGCACAGCATCAGACCTGTCTCGTAAGCTCTCTTCAGCTACTGGTACGACAGTTTCAAGGCAGACCGTGCACAGACGCTTAGGGCACATTGGTCTGTATGCTCGTAGGCCTGTCAGATGTGTTCCACTTACCGCAACTCACTGTCGCCTGCGATTAACCTGGAGTAGAGAGCATGCATTGTGGACACCGCAACAGTGGTCTGGTGTGAAGTTTTCCGACGAATCCAGGTTTAGTTTGCAGTCTGATTCTCGCCGGGCTTTCATATGGAGAGCGCCAGGTACCCGTTACCACCAAGAGAACACCATTGAACGACACCGTTACGGTGGTGCAGGATGGCTCGTTTGGGGAGGAATTATTCTTGGTTCCAGAACTGACCTGCATGTTCAGAGTGTAACGATGACAGGCCACATCTATCGGGATGTCATTCTGTAACAACATATTCGTTTGTTTCGGGGCGCCATGAGTGCTGAATTTCTGTTATGGATGACAACGCCCGTCCTCACCGTGCAAACATTGTTGACGAATGCCTTCAATTGGAGGATATCACCCGTATGGATTGGCCAGCATACTCACCGGACTTGAATCCAATAGAGCATGTGGGGGATATGCTTGGCCGATGAATTGCAGCCCGTCAACCCCCTCCCACCTGTCAACCGGAACTTCGGAGGGCATTGCTTGATGAGTGGTGTAATATTCCCCAAGATCAGATTGATAATTTGATACTCAGCATGCCTAGGCGTTTTAAGGCCTGTATTGCATCGTCCGGGAGACATACTCCATATTAACCATCATACTAACCATGTTATACTGTTTTTTGTAAATAGGTTCTTTTTTGAAATATGCTCCAGGGAGTAAAAATCGCACTTTTTATTAATTATGTCAAACATATAGCATCTTTTTTGCTCTCTACCTTTTGTTTAATAAATAGACTTTACAAATAAGTCAAATTTGTTTTGCTTCTGTCTCTTTCTTTGCCTGAACTTCATTATCCTTAATTTATGGACATGATTGTATTTCTATATTTAAAAGTACATTTTTTGTACTTTTCAATTGTAATTGAGTGCTAAATTGCCAAATGTGGTAACCAGTTTATTATATCAACTGCGGTGCTCTTCGTAATGCTAGATTTCGCTTTCCTATCTCTATAATTAAATTTTGAGCTAATATTTGACAACAAGTAGCGTTTTGTCAACATATGTTCTTTTTTTTACATTATTCAATATTAATGATATATTTTGATCCTCTGCTTGTATCCAAATACTTATTGAAGAAATAAACCATTATCAATTTTTTTACTATTAGTTGGTTATCTATACTAATTCACCGTAATTTTATCTTGAATTCTACAAAAGTAGCTATTTAACATTATTATACATTATATATATAATTTTATAAAAGTTAAAATTACTGCAATAAACAATGGAACATTATTTACAATTAAGCTTCATTACAGCAGCCATCTCAATACATAGTAACCTCAAAAATTGTCGCCTCACTAATTGAAAAATTTCTGTTTTTCTTCACACTCTCTGATGATTTCTCAGAAAAATTCAGTAATCAAATTATTATTATTATTATTCTGTGATTGATGATTAAATTCAATTCAATTCAAAAGAAACATATTACATATTTCATGAATAAAGCAAATATATAGAATTTCAAAAACTAAAAATGATATTATGATGATAATAATGATGTGGCCCGTCAGTGGCTTCATCTCCGGTTTTGGCAAACATAAAAGAATAAAACATTCAATGCCCAGAGGTCTTTTAAAATTAGAGTGTGGTTCAGGTCTTTTAAAATTAATGTTGGTTCATAGATCTCTTGAATGGCCAGATGTTGGTGGCTGTCAATATTATTGATGAATATTTCTGAAAGCTTTTTTCAGTGATTTTTGAGAGGCATCAGGCAGATGGATCTTTCAATATCATCGTATCTCATGAACCAGTTAGTATTCGTTATTTGTCTAATGTCTAAGATTTTATGATTAGCGGTACAGGCCCGTACTGGGCAAGAATAGGCGAGGAGAGGACAAAACATAAAGGGGAAAAATCAGAAGTTTATTATGTCTATTCATACTCGAGTTTCTTGCAATAAGAAGATAGAGTCTTCTAATGTTTTTTTCTATATTTTTGTTAGACATAGTTAAAATGAAAATTTCAGTTTAGATGTTTATGAAGATAAATTCTAAGATATCTTGTTTAAGATTTCCAGAAGAAAATTATACAATGATAGTAACGTTGCCTTTTCAATAGCTGTAATAAATATTGGATGTAGATAATTCAAGTGTGTTGTATAATTTTTATAGTAGTAATTGAACAATAATCAATGCATTGTTTTTTATAGAAGTAGGAAGAGTATAATAGCTAGTCTCTTTCATAAATTGTATTATAAAATAGCAGAAAAAGAATGGTACAATGTCTAAACAATATTTTATAAACAAGACTGATGCTATCAACCTTATAGAGGTGACATTTCTTGATATATTTAATTTACCAGAGAATACTGGACTTATTCATACTTTGAAAAAGAAAACATATAATCAAAAGGAAAACAGCAAAATACATTTTTATTACATTTTGCAACAACCACTATTGGTAACTATAATGACAAAAATATTTTTAAAAAAATCCCGAAGCAAACAAATTATTTCGCCCATTACAATATTTGCTTAAAGATTAGTCGTTGTTATCGCAGTGTGATATAAAAAAAATAAATAATAACAATTAAATTCTTCCAAACTAAGACACGTTATCCTGCTGTGTTTGCAATTCCTTAAAACGATACCCGTGTCTCATCAACACCCCCGCTGTTAGAAATCGAACAGCTTACTCCATTTCTGTATACTTAAATATCTGTATTCAAGTTAAAGAAACATCAGGAAGAAAAACATTATGTATTTCATGAACAAAACAAATGCTCAAAGTATGGTTTAAGAGGTGATTTTTAAAACTAAACAGGGCACCATGAGAGTAATATTGCCTATTTGCTAGTTGTAATAAATAGTGGATGAAGGTAATTAGAGTATGTTGCATAAATTTTATAATAATAGTAATTTTTACATAAAAAAATCACTGCATCGATTACTCTTTAAGAGTATTCAATGTATTGATTCTTTATAAAGTAGACATAGTATAATAACTAGTCACTTTCATAAATCTTATTATAAAATCACAGAAAAACAATGGAGAAAAGAATATTATATATCTAAAGAATATTATATAAACAAGTTTGATGTCACATAGCAATCACATTTCTTGATATATTTAATTTACTAGAGAATGCTGGACATTGATGCATGTTATTCACACTTAAAAAAGAACTTAACACATAATCAAAAGAAAAACAGCAAAATTCTTTTTTATTACATTTGCAATAACCCTATTAGTAACTATAACGATAAATTTAAATTTAAAAAAATTGCAAAACAAACAAATTATTTCTCACATCACAATATTTGCTGAAAGATTAATCGTTGTTATAGCAATGTGATATAAAAAATAAATAAGAAACGATTAAATTCTTCCAAACCAAGACAAGTTTTTCCGCTGTGCGTACAATTTCTTAAAACGATACCCGTGTCTCATCAACACCCCCGCTGTCAGAAATCGAACAGCTCACTCCGCCCTCAGAAATAAAAACAACGCTTTTCATTAAGTCTTTTTACCAACCAATCTACGAAAGGAGTACTTTTTTCCGGGAACTTGTTTTTCTCTCAAAGCTCTACCCTCCACCCCCACCCTACCATCCCCGCAGTGACAGACGACGCCTGAAAACAAGTTGTTGGTCCGAGATCGTCTGCCATAAAACATCTCGTGTCCGGTAAGTGCTTCCTTCCGAACAAAAATATAGGGTGGCTTCTGGGCACTGTATTTAATGGACGAATGCACGAGACTCGTAAACTAGACAAATATAATATCATAATTATAATCCTCTTGAGACACAGGTCTGTATTTTTCCCTTAGGTTCCCTTTTTTTAAATGTATAGTTTTCGTATACTGTTTAAAAAATGCTACCAGAAAACATCGCTACTTATTACAAAATAGCACCACTGCATAATTATTTTTTGAAGAAAATTAAATATATATATATATATATTTTTTTTTTTTTAGCGTATCTAAAACATATGCAAAAAAAAAAAAAAAAAAAAAGATTGTACAGTATGTTTAAAGTAAAACATAGGTTTTTTTTTTTTTTTTTTTTTTTTGCTCTAATGCAGCTGGCAAGCAATTTGTTTTACATAAACAAATTGTTGGAAATCCTCCTTTTTATGTCGTTTATTATTAATACTAATAAACACTAAGATCTACTATGTTTTATGAGGGGCCTGAATGGCCGAGTGGCTAGCGCTCGGTACCGGTTCGTTTATTAGGCAATTATCTTCGATGCCTTGAGGCAAGCACTGCACAGACGTTACTTACTTAGCACTACCCAGGACGTGCCTGTAGTTTGTAGGTAAGTAAAGAGAAACAATACCCCCGCAACGCGCATGTTAGACCGGGACCTACGGTTTAAAGTAAATTCCGAACCACTACAAACATCCATGGCCCCGCAGAAACTCGGATCCGAAATCTGTGGTCGCCAGAGCGCTAGCCACTCGGATATTCAGGCCCCACGTAAAACATAGTAGATCTTAGTGTTTATTAGTATTAATAATTAACGACATGAAAAAATGGATGATTTCCAAGAATTTGTTTATATGCAACAATTTCTAAAAATTAAAAACAAAAAAATCGAAAAAATTGTGGTTGAAAAATTTCTAGCCACTAGGTAAACATTGTTTTCACAAATTTCTGCACAAAAATTATTAAAGGTTACTTTGATTCTTGAAAATACACTTCCAGACATACCAAATATATAAAGTACTTAAATGCATGATCAGCAATATTATGGAGTGTGATAATTTCTAACAGCTATACAGACACGATAGTGATGTTTCATCTCAAAATCTGTTTATTTAATCAGTGACAGTAAAGCCCATATCTGTGTTAAGACAGTTTGAGAACCCTGAAAGCTTTCAGGAGATGGGTTAAGTACAACAGTACATCTCCCAAGAGCATCATAAACATGATAATTCGAGTTTCAGTTAGAATAATGTACTGCATCAATTCAATAATCCACCAATGTAATTCTGCATGAAAACAATCATCATTGAGGATTTATCATTATCGTCTCATAGCATAAATAATTCACCATTGTATTTCCATAAGGTCAAAATATTGGATCAGGAATATTTCCTCTGCATGGCTAAAATCTTATCTATTTAACTCAGCAGTAACGGTACCTCTTAGGATAATGTACGAGTGGGTATGGCTATTAAAAGAGATCTTCTCGCAAGCATACCGTGGACCTACCAAATCTGTTTCATAAATTCAACTGGTATTATAGCGTATTCTGAACTTCGGCCAGATCATCCATTTTCCGCGGCCTAATGGACAATTGGCCTTTGGTACCCCAGGCTTCAGGTGCGAATTCTGACTGTGACATGGATGTTTGTTAGTGGTTCGAATCCCCGTTAAACTATAGGTCCGGTCAAATTAGCTCAAAGTGTGCCCAAAATGACCGTAGATCGACAAAAATTAAATATTGAATCATTTTGTAAATAAAAAATCTGACACATCAGTAAAATGTATAGAACTCCATTTACATATGTCAATGTAGCATATGTAATGTACATATGTATCTATATGGGAAATGTCTATACGTAACGTGTACATATCTAATTAGTTATTTCATTTCGGTGGAATGGTGTGAAATAGGCACAATATAATGGTTATTACTATTTCATTTAAAGATAATTGGCTTTCCTATCAAATATTTTATACAATCTAATAGTCTTTGGGACATTATTATTTTATTATTTTACTAGGAATATTTATTGAGAGTCAGAAGTTTAATAAACATCAAATACACTGTAATTTTAGTTTATTTTAATCTTATGTAAGGTTTGCAATTGATAAAATGCTTATAAACTTTTAAACAACTTAGTAAAAACGTTATTTTGAAAAGTTCAATAAAATTATCAAATAATCTTTTTCTCTTCTGAAAAGATCTTTCACTTACATCAACATATTTTTATTATAATTCTATTACGGGCAAGTCCAAAATATTGTATACGAAAAATAAGTATATCTATTAGTATGTCGCTAGATTGTACATCGTTATAAGTACATCGTCGAAGTAGATAACGAGGTACATAAAGTTTCCTTTTATGAAGAGACAAGGATTTGCCTTGACTTTGTTGAAATCATTAGAGATTTTCAGCAATTCTTTCCTTCCATGCTCTTCTACCTTGTTTGAGACCAAAAGTGAGTTCATTAGCTTGCAAATTCTGTTCTTTTAAACAAATTTAACGTATCCTTCTGGTTGATCCATATACGTATATTCCGGTTCCATTAAAGAACACTCTTTTTACATCAATATGGTGTTTCAAATAATATTCTTATCGTGGTGTGTTTACTACTGGGGAAAATGTTTCGTTATAGTATGTCCCAAATTTCTGATTGAAACCTTTTTCTGCATGTCGAACTTTATAGCAATTTATCTCTGCCTTCTCCTCCTCGTCTTAAATGTCCATTTGCATCTGATGGCTTTACATTTATCTTTTTCTTATTTCTTCTTTACCTGAATTTCTCTCCAGTCCTTAGGTTCATAACTGTCAAGGATGTTCACAGGGTATCCATATCGTTCTGGTGGTTTTCCATTTGTCGATCTATTGATTCATTTGGTTTCATTGGACTGATCTTCGGGTTCAAATTTCGTTACTTCACTTTCTTCTTTCACTGTGTTTCCATCTTCTCTTTACCTTGATCTTTTGTAAGGAGTTAAAGTAATGGTATCCGATATGTCCATACTTTCAATAAATTTTACTGTTCTGCTTAGTATATTTTATCATCAGGAAACAGGATTTTGCGATCTTTACTTTTGCTGTCTTATCCAAAAAGCATGCCTTCTTTTGCAGCGTTATCCAATTTTCCTTTTATGGAAGTATGCAAAGGCTTTAGATTCAAATGATTTCAAATAAGACAGGTCTGGTTTGCTGGCTTTTTCATAATTCGCATGGCTTCTTATTATTCTTTGTATAAATTCTATTCTGCAGATAATTTGTTATGAGCATCGCTTCGGCCTTATCATTGCTCGACATTGTCGATCGCGTTTAATCCACTTATCTAAGAAATTTGTAGACTCGTCATCAATGATATCGTATAAATGTTCTTTAAAGATCAATTACATCGTAAACTTCCCATTTAATAATTATTAGAATTTAATTTAACCATTTGGGATACGTCAGAAATGTTTTGATTCGGGATGTTGTTTGAGGATAAGTTCAAAATTCGTTTTCAACTAGATTGAGAAAAATTAAAACTATACGTAAGACAAAACAATCTGAGTCTCATAATCTGTTGCAAGTAATGTATGATTGCCTTAGAAAAAGCATGCAGACTAACTGGAGATGCGTAGATACTTTTAAATTCATACTCATAGAAAACAGTTTTATTATTTCAAGAGGGTTTAGTTCAATTGAAGAATCCTACTGACAGGGCCGGATTTTCCTATACGCAAACTATACTTCAGCCTAGGGCCTCAAGATCAAGAGGGACCTACATTCAAATTGTTAGCAAAATTAGGGATGATATTATTCTGAAAACAGTAAACACTAAAACACTGAATCAACAATAAGGAGAAATTTTTACACATATGAATAATAAACGAACGTAATAAGTAATTTACAAACTTAAAAATGGGAGGTGAAAGGGCCTCATAAGTGAAATAGCCTAGGGCCTCTTTTTATCTAAATCCGGTCCTATCTACTGATATATATTTAACTTGATTTATTATATAATTATTGTATATGTACATACAGGAACAATTATAGATCTACATCTTATGAGGGCAAGGCACATTATAATTTAATGTGCAGTTTGGACAAAAGAGAAGTTTTGGTTTTGTCGACTTCTCGCCCACATTGGATTAGTCAGTCTACTCTAACAATGTACTGACAAGCATCTGAATAGCTGTTGAATTCTAATTAGATACTCACATGATTTATTCCATTAGAGGTTGCGAGGAAGATTGTCTATCAAGCGCTGATCAGGAACTATAGCAAATTGCACAGATGTCATACTGTTCACAAGGAATCATATATCATATATTTATTAAGGACATTTGTGCACGAATGCACAAATGTCCTTAACAAATTGTCTTGAGTATACATCTTTTCAGAACCATAAAATCATGAGAAATTATTTTTTTAATTTAGAATTAAAGCGACTTTTTGGGATTATCTTAGGTTATTCTAAATCGAATACAAATTAACTTGTGATATTGTACATCGCGATTTCATACTGTTTTAAGGACATTTAACTCTATGCCCCTTGTACCCTAAAGACGGAAAAGGATCTGCGTGTCATTTATTGCTTATGGTGTGATTTTTTTGCTAAATAAGAAAAAAATGAAGATATTTTATTGTTATAACATCAGTGATGTATCGTAGAGTGATCTTGAAGGCTCTGCTGAGGAATTAGAGGATTAAAGTTCTGATTCTAATATTTGACTCGAATAGTTAAATTTATATTTGAATTTATATAATAAAAATAAATAATACACGATGAAAAATGTCTAAAATGAAATCCAGCCTCGTTTGAAAGTACCAAGAGCAATCAAGGAATCGTATATCAATAACTTCTGAAGTTGCATTAGTAAAGTGATTTTATTTTCATATCTTCATTTTTTATAAATATGATTTTGTTGTTTGCTCAATAATTCTTGGACATTCTGCAGAATGCTACATTTTTTGTATTTAATAATAAAAAAACTTATTATATGAAGCAATTTAAACAGCAGGATAGGTAAAAGTATGACATAAAATGTATGCTAATTTATATTCAATAAATTTTCATTGAAAAAATTTAATTTGATTACCAAAAAAAAATTTTCGTTTTTCCTCTGATTAAGCCGATATGAAGAAAAATTTATTTCCATGCAAAAAAAAATACATTTTGCACTCCAAAATTATTAATACTCAACAATTTATATCATCTTTACAAAAATCTTTTGAATTTATACAAAAAAACTTATCAATCAAATTTAAATGCTAAATATAAATAAAATGGTGGTGGATTTTTTTCTTCTATAGTGATTTGAATTGCAGGATATTTATGTATATTCGCTGCAGTATATTTTTATTTTTGTTGTACTAAAGTTCGTAGATATGTTCTAAATATTATATACGGGAATATGTTATTATTGCGAAAATATCAAAGTGGAATTAGTGGTCAACTCCAGTTGACGAAACAAAAAATTAACGATTAATTTTACCAGTGGTACTAGGCGTCGACACTAGATGACGTTAAGAATAGATTATTTGTTATTTAATTTTTGGATAGGGAAGATTTTATAGCAGTTGATTTTAGCAATTATTTAACAGTGCTTCACAGCCTTCCTGTTAGGTGGGGTGCTGATTCAGTTCTTCAGATGGCTATGGCTATGATATTAGCAGTTAATTTTAATTCTTGTAAAAAATTAACTCTTTCCACAGGAAAAAGTTGATATGCGTTTCACCCAGAGTTACGTTAAATTTAACTTCTTGTTAAATACAGCTCTCGTGCTCGCAGGTGCGTTATTTGTTAAACGCACATTAATCTAGTATATTTAAAACTTAAAGAATTCTTACTGAACACTTTCTATCTCTTGGTAGTTACAATTTATTTATTTATTATTTGAGCTTTTATATTTTATTATTTTCAATTTTTTGCATGATTAAATTATAGAAACATGTTATAGTGGCTATTTTGCTAATGATATTGCTCTAATCACTTTAAGGTATGATATGTTGCGATGATATCTTATAATATCATCTAATTCTCATTCGTCCATTTTATTAAATCTTTTCATCAGCAAAACTATGGAAATAATGGAAATATTGGAAAGATAAAATTTTTTTTTGTCAAAGAGTGTTATTTTTAACCAATAATGCATTTCACAGATGGAACCACAGATTATCGATAAATTAACAAATCGATTTTCTATGCATACATTTATGATTTCTATTGTTTCAGAAATGCATATAAGAAAAAGTTATTGATATTTAAGTATAAAAAATTCATGTGTCGAAAACCATATTTGTTTTATCATACTCTTTTAAAAGAATTATTATTTTCGTAACTATGCATAAGTCTTTTATTTTATTTATTTAATCAACACGTTGAAAATTTTTAATCACATTGAATAACAAATCTTTTCTAAAAATAATATATCATCTAAATTATTTTTTTAAGAAAAGAAACTAATTTAAAATGCCTTTTTTAATTTTTTTATTCTAGTATATTGAAAAATAAAATTTAATTTCCTACAGATTAAAAAAGAATTTAATGCAATTGTTGGATTAAAAATGCAGCACACAAATGTAACATTTTTCTTGATAGGTTCCTCGACACATATATCTATTTTACAATACAAATAATGTTGTTGATTATATAGTAAATGTAAATGTAACTAATCTCACATAAACGTTAATTGACGAGAGTTAATTTAACTTTTAAAATTAAATCAAATATTTATGTTTATCATCAAAGCTTTAAGGAGCGTTAATTTAACGTTTAAAATTAAATCAGACATTTATATTTATCAAATAAGAAGTGTTAATTTAACGTTTAAAATTAAATCGGACATTTATATTTATCATAGAAGCATTAAGAAGTGTTAATTTAACGTTTAAAATTAAATCGAATAATTTATGTTTTAGTTTATCATCGAAGTCTTAAAGAGTATAATTTAGAGTTTAAAATTAAATCAAAGATTTATGTTTAGCATCTAAGGTTTAAGGAGTGCTAATTTAACCTTTAAAATTAAATAAAATATTTATGTTGGGGCTTATCAGCGAAGCTTCAAGGAGTGTTAATTTAAAATTAAATCAAACATTTGTGTTTATCATCGAATCTTTAAAGAGTGTTAATTCAACGTTTAAAATTAAATGAAATACTAATGTGTCCAAAACATAAGATCAATTTTCAATTTCAAATTCCCGAGGCTTATGGAATTTCATTTTTTTTTTTTTTTTTTTTTTTTTTTTTTTTTTTTTTTTTTAGGTTGCGGACACTGTCCTTGACATCTCTGTGAAATTTGAAGTCAAAATATTCATCAATGTTTGAATTACACTTGGATTTATGAGACGCTAAAACTGATTCCGGCGAATATTGAAATCTCTGAATTAATTGAGCAAAGAACATGCTTTCAATTTTGTTTGCAGAAACGCATAGAATTCGGTGAGCATTCTGATATCGGAAAAAAATGTTTAGAAGTGGTATAAGCAGTTCAAAGAAGGCAGAGAACGCGTTGAAGACGAAAGCTCTCTGGTCGACCATCCACCTAAATCGACGAAGCTCAAGTCCAAAAAATTAAAGATTTGGTGCTTTCAAACCATCGATTTATAATTAGAGACCTTGCTGATGATGTTGGAATTTCAAAAGGATCGGTCCATTCCATTTTGTGTCCAAATGCCTGAAATCTCAATTGGTACCGAAAACACTGAATGCGTCAGCTCACACTGCATTGATTCTTCATGACCTTTTCGCCAAAAATGAAACCCATATCGTTCCAAACCATCACACCGTACGACTTCTGGCTATTCCCTAAACTCGAAAGACCACTCCGGGGATTGAAGAGATTCAACGTGAATCGCCGGACGCTTTGAAGCCCATCCCTGCCGATGACTTTTTAGCATGCATTGAGGATTGGAATAAAAGTTGGCATAAGTGCATTGTGTCCGGAGGCGATAAAATAAATTTGGAAGAATAAATAAAGAGTTTTTGAAAAAAAAAATAATCGGTGTTACTCTTTTGGGCACAGTAGTTTTTATGTTTAAGGTTATCATCGAAGCCTTTAAGGAGTGTCAATTTAACATTTAAAATTAAATCAAATACTTATGCTTAAGGTTACCATTGAAGCCAAGTCCACGAGCATGCGCAGTGACGCAAGCCAATTCAAGCCAGACCGTCATGGCAAATAAAACAATCCAGATGCAATGAGCGAAGTCTTGTAAGTGGTTTGCGTGATGAAAGGAGAAGACCCGCAATCATCAGAAAAAGGGGAGCAAAAGCGGGGATGGGGGGATGAGCAGTCACGTGACGCGGGGATAGGGATCACGATCCCGGGAAGGAAATCGTGCCCATAAGGGTGCTCCGGAGCATGTGATTAAAGGGGTGCAGGGCACTTTTTGCGTGCCTACCCTCTTTATCTTTTGTTCTTCTGCCCCATCGGTAATTACATGTATTGGCAGAAGAAACCATGTAACAAAACCGTGCCACTTGTAATGGTTATGCTAAAGAAATGGAAGTGGTTTTTACTTCAACATTAGATTAAGAAATTTTGCTTTTGATGGAGCTTGTTCGAATGACTATTAATTTATAGTCGGTATGTTTTGGGGAAAATGAATTGGTAGAGGGTTGAAAAAGGTTTAGTTGCTGGTAAATCATTTATCTATCTGAATTTATTTTTTCTTATCTAGAAGTCATTATTAGTTTTCTGTTATTATTTTAGTTTTCTGATATTACTTCGTTACTTACTTCTCATCTTTTAAAAATAAATAGGAATTTTTTTAAATTTCTACAATATCAATAAATAATAAATGTGGAGTATAATTATTTAAACTTTTTTTGGTTTGGTTCGGTTTGTCCTCTACAGTTATTTTGTGCTCATTTCGGGGTAATTAGACTAGGACCTATAGTTTAAAGTGGATTCCGAACCACTAACATCCATTCCACCATCAGGATTTGAACCTGAAGTTTGTGGTACGAAGGCCTGAGCTCTAGTCAATTGGCCATCAGACCATTAAACTTTCTTTGTATACTAAATATAATATTTGGAAGCCTGATGGCCGAGTGACTAGCGCTCTTTCACTCGGTGCCGCAGGTTTCAGGTTCGATGGTTGTTTGTAGCTGTTCGGAATCCACTCTAAACCGTAGGTCCCGGTCTGATATGACTGTAGAGCGTTGGTGTAAGGCTGGCAACCCTACCTTTTAAAAAGGAAAACATCTCCTGTCTCGAAAATATGACAGCCGGCAGACGGTCTTGGCCCACCATGGGCTTGTTGCATCAATAAAGAAGAAGAAGAATGGACTATATACGGATAAGTTCGTATACTGCGCTCTCTAGGTGCTGGGCTTGAGCCCTGGCTGTGCCATGGATGTTTGCAATGGTTAAAAATCCCCTTTGAACCGTAGGTCCTTGTCTAATATAACTGCAGAGTTTTGGACGTAGGGCTGACAGCACTATCCCATAAAAAGAAAGCATTTCCTGTCTCAAAATCTGCCAGTAGACAAATGGCCCACATAGAGCTCTTGCGTCACTGATGATGATGATGCAATATATTATTTAACAATTCATAAATATATTTTTTTTTTGACTACATTAATTTTTTTTGGTAGCTAAGGTAACAAATTAATTTGACGCATTATTATTTCAAGTAGTAGAAATTTATTTCGAAGTTATGTTAATTTACCATGTTGCTTTTTTTTAAGGTTAATTCTCAGTATAGTAAATCAGATTAAATATCAAATTTAAGAAATTCTCTCAATTTAAACCTTTAATTATTCAAAACAAAAATATGAAAAGATATGTTTGCAAAGTGAATAAATTATAATTAATTAAAAGAAATCATTATCAATTAAAAGAAACCGACGAAAGCAAGAAACATGCGTGCGAATAAAAAGAAATAAATTATACAAATAGGAATAAATGAATAAATTATGCAAATGTCAATTAATTTTTTTATTAATGTTACTAAAAGTTAATATTGTATTGCTTGCATCAGTAAGGAGTTACTAACTAATAAGTAATTATTAACAATGTTTCTTTTATTTCAAATTAATAAGAAATGTTTCCAAGCAAGAATAAACATTTTATTTAAATATTCGACTTAAATAACAAATTTCATATACTTTTTTATGATCAAGATATTTAAAAAAAAAAATATTTTTTAAGATTCCTAATTTCCAAAATAAGATTAGAATATAGATATCAGAATACAGAATATATATATATTTTGAAAATATTTTTAAGATTCCTAATTTCCAAAATAAGATCATGAATATAGATATCAGAATACAGAATATATATATATTTTTAAAAGTATTTTTTAAGATTCCTAATTTCTAAAATAAGATCAGAATACAAAAATACAATTAATCATTTACTGAATTTCTTCTCATTTACTAAATTTCTTAAAATCTCATAAATTTTAAACTTTTCAGATTTATTTTTTTAATTCGACGGATAGATTTTGAACGTTATTTTTCTTTTCAAATGACGAAATTTAGCCTTTCATGAAATTATGAATATTCTTATCTAATTACGATGAATTAATATTATATGTATCATTTAACGGTACTTACGTATTAACGGTACCTTGGCGACATTTGCGCCAATATAGAGCACACGCACCAACCGCAGCTACAGATTTGGCGCCAATCTACACTTAAAATTTTTGTTCCAAATAACAAAATATATATGAAACACTTCATTTAAAATCAAAACGCTTTCAAAATATTTTTATTCCAAATAATAAAGATTGGCGACACTTTAAAGCCGCGAAGTCTGTCGCCAAGGTACCGTTAATACGTAAGTACCCATTTAACTAAATGCGTCTCGACAAAAATCATTTTTCAATCACCTGCATGAATATAATTAAAGAGTTGATCATCTTTTAGTGCAACAATATAAAGGATGATTTGAAATATCCAGCCTGATCATAAATGATTCTTCCATTTATGTAAACAATGTAATCAGATTCTAACGAAATGAAAAACCTAATTTAGAAAATTGATTTTCATACCTTCCGAGCTTTTTACGTTTAGCACTCTTGCCTCATGCAAATAGTAATAAATATCATAAGTTCTAATAAAGTAAAGCTGTAACCACTGATGCAGTTAGTCTAAATCAGGGGTCTCCAAACTACGGTCATGGGCCAAATCCGGCCCGCCGGAAGATTCTATCCGGCCCGTGGATAGAATTTTAATTTTCCGGTCCGAGGCAAATCAAAAGAAATATATATTTATACATTATATATCCATCTCCTTTTTTTACTTTGATTAAACATTATTTTTTTCTTCCTTTTTTTCAAAGGGGTTGCTGATCTTTTGATCCTAGATCTCATCTATTTGGATATTTTTACCATGCCTTTCAACGAAAATTGTGAAATAGCGAGGTCAGATTGGCAAGATGAATTAATTGAGTTCATTCAACATTCTAACAATCATCTCAAGCAGTTGTTTCTAAGTATGCCAAAGTTAGAGTTTTACGAATCATTATCGAAAGTAGGTTTCCCAAATTCAATATCTCACGGCCAGAAAATCAGTGCTGTGTTTGCTTCATCTGATATATGTGAACAAGTGTTTTCAACTATGAATCTTGGAAAGAATTATTTCAGAAGTAGACTGACAGATGAGCATTTGTGATTTCTTATAGTGAGGTTCTCGCTTCAAACCTCACTATAAGGAACTTTTAAAAATGAAATCTTGATTTCCTTCTGCTCATTAACATATTTAAATTGTAATACTTGTATATTGCTTTTTAAATTTTAGCAAAATTTTCGTGGCCCACCAACCTTTTTTTTTTTTTTTTTTTTTTTCAATTTTTGGCCCGCGACCGAAAAAGTTTAGAGACCCTTGGTCTAAATAATTTGGTAGCTTATACGATAAAAAATCAATTCGATTTAAATAACAAAATTTATATACCTTTTTATTATAAAAATATTTTCGAAAATACTTTATAAGATTCCAATTTTCTAAAATTACATCAGGATATAGAAATACAATTAATCGTTTATTAAATTTCTTACCTCCTTAATTTTTAACTTTTCAGGTTTTTATTTTGAAATACGGCAAACAGATTTCCAACTTTTCGAACTGATTACAGAAAGCACTAGCAAGAAATTAGAATAATCTCATTTAAACATGATGCATTATATGTATCATATCATGATGCCGTATAGTTACGTATTAAATAATTGTGCCTCGACAAAAAATCACTTTTTAACAGACCTCATGAATGTTATTAATGAGTTGGTTATTTTTCTGTACAACACTATAATAATAACTGAACTGATTACAAATGATTTATATTAATATTTATGTAAACAGTTAGATGATTAAATTGTAACGAAATTAAAGAAATAATTTAAAAATTGGTTTTCATACCTTCTGAAGGTGTTGCGTTTGGCACTTCTGTCTCATGTACACAATATGTAAACAGCAATAAATTTCCTAATAAAAAACAACTGAAACTACTGATGTCAGTTATTCTAAATGTTTTGGTAGCTTATTGGATAAAACGAAACGCACATATTCATTGGCTTCGACACATTGCACCAAAAATAAAATACGCGTATAAAAAAGCCAGGTGATTTTGGATAAAAGTTGCAAAAATCTGTAATGATTGGTTCAGTGGATGGATACCTTTCAAATAAAAAAGCTTTAATAATGATTGACTAACGCATAAAATTATCAATAAGTTATGAAAATTTTATTCATTACTTATCATTGATTTCAAATATGACCTTAGCACGTCCTTCAAAAAAGCAATTTTATCTAATACTTTTATCGAATAAATATAATTTGAATTATTATGTGTTGTAATTTATTACAAAATGCACCAACGTAGCATTTTTAATGCCCTTAAAAGAATATGCAATTTATTGGATATTCTTTTTAAAAGTATTAAAAATTAATATTGTTATCAAATTATTATGACAAAAGTGTTAAAAGAAACAGTTCAATTAGCGAATTGAAATTTACAATGTGACTTTTAATACACTTTAAAATACTGCATTGATTATTCAACACTCTAGGAACACATAATCTTTATCAATTCACCATCTTTATTAAACAATAAGATCAATGTGAATTCTTTAAATAAATTTTTCTTAATATGTTTATCTTTTTTGTTTTTTCAAATTTATAACTTCAATACATTGTTGTCGGGAAATTTCTGATGATCCGATTAATATTTGACTTTAGAGTAAATTGTTTATATTTGTTATTATAAAATTGTACAGTAAGTGGAAATATAGTTAGAAGAATTTCAAAATTAATTATTTATTAAAAATTAATATTTATTTTGAAACTCTATATTAAAGATTCTCGAACTATGTTCTGCAAAATGCTTCTTTTTCCTGACAGTCAATAAATGCTCGGAGAAAATAATATGAAATTAGGGTAAATAAAGTAAATTAAGTAGCTTTTGGGTAATTTTAAATACTGTATTGTTTTATATGTGTGGATTGTTATGTTCTTAAAAACAATGTGCTGATGTTGAGTTCCTGAGTAATTAATATTTTAATCAATCTAAAATTTGATTTCCACCAGATACTAAGATGGCACATCGCAGTACGTAGGTCAATCAGAAACCTAATATCCTTCTGATTGGCTAGGATACCGCAACCTTTTAGTTTAAAAGTAAATAGACGTAGAGCTTCGCATAGAGATCGATACCTATTTGTTTATCAAAATTTGGAAGCATTTATTTATTTATTTTTCAAAAATGCATACATTTTTTTTCAAATACTGTATAACATCATCACTTAATAAGTTTGAAGGTAATATTTTTGCATAACTGTGTTGTTTTATTATTATTATTATCCCACTTTTTAAAACAAATTCTTGGGGCATGTATAATTGTAGGTCTATGTATTTATAGGTCTAGGTGTATTTTTAGAAAAAGGAAGATTATATTGTAGCATTTCTAATCAATAAACAAAATGTCTATTTAAATAAAACTACTAATTGAACAACATGTCATCTGTGAAGTTTCAATATAGGATCAGGTAATTAAATATCACAGAAATATTATTGGAAATACATAAAATTAATCGAATTAATTAACAAAGATTATTTAAAAATTATGATTTTTTTTTTTTTTTGTTTAATTCATCCGGTGTGTAAAGATTTGTTATATTCTGAGTTGAAATATAAATAATTCCACTTTAGAAATGTAATTACAGATGAAATACAATACGCCTTTCTGAAATATCTTATACTACGACTTAGCTCACATCTTATTTCGAAAACTTAATTGTCGAAAATTCGTGTTATTGTTTAATAGAAATTCTCCAACACATTTCATACAATATTAAAAAATATTCATATTGTATTCATGAGTGTATGTGTTTAGTAAAATTATCCGAAATCAGATATCATATAGTCAGCATTCATTTTCTGTAATCTAATCTAATTTTCTAATCTCTGTAAATCGCATACAGCTTATAAGGTCATTAAAAATAAAGAAAAATCATAACTCTGTGGATGGTCAAATGCGACTTGAATTGTTTGATAATTTTTTATCCAAAACTGCAATTTTACAATAAGAAATATTATCAGCAAATGATTTTTTAAAGTGTCAAAAACTGCAAAAGCAACAGACAATTAACAGAAGATAATACAAAAATTCTGGAATAAAAATGGATTTTATCCATTGGATCCAGATAATAGAGATATAATCCATTTCCAGAGAGATATAATCCATTTTTATTTATCTAAATAAAACATTTGTGATATAAATAGTTTATTTTTAAAGTAAACTGTGAATTACGGGTATTAGAATTTTTAGATACCAATGATGTACGAAAATTTCAAAATTACTCAATATTTTTACGAATTTTTGGCTTGGGCAACTCACAATTTATTAAATGTCCATTATTAATTTTATAAATTTTTTTTCTCATCCCTTTAACATCACTAAAATAATCACAGAAAATAATTAATAAAATTCTTCTTAAAATAAAATTATAATTGGTTTGTGAGATATTAATAATAAGTGCTAAAAAGTTAATTTAAAATTTAAATAGTTTGGGTTATAAATCCATTTTCTAGATCGAACACAAATGAATTCAAAAATTATTCTTTATTATTTATTAATTAATTTCTTATTATTTTCACCGATTAAAAATCAGATATTTTTTCAGCTTTTTAAGAATGACAATTAATTGAATTGAATTATCACGTATAAACGAAAAATCTAATTGCGTATGATTTTTAGTTTGTAACCAATATCTGAAAAGAAACCTATCTGAAAAATATCTGTAATTCATTATTATACAAATTACTAACAGTATGTTAATATTAATAAAATAATGAAATACGAAAGACTGCTATCGCTCTATGTAATGTTGTTAATTAGAAGTTACAAAATGTTACGTAATTGCAATTAAATCATATTTTGCAGCTCAAATGTTTGCAGTAGATGTCAATTAAGTGTTATATAGATATATATATATATATATACAACACTTAATTGGCATCTACCGGCTATATATATTTATATATATATATTTCTGCATTTACAGATGATAATTACTTAAGTATAAATACTATATTTATGCAAGTTTCAATCTATTTTTTACTTTATTGTCCTCTGTTAACGACTCAATCGTCATTAAATTACCAGTGATGATAAAGTTATCAGTAACTATCATTAATGATAAATAATAGTCAGAATTAGGCTAACATTAACATTGTCATAATTATACTTATTTGATTAACATTAACTCACTAATGTTAAAGCGTTAAAACTATCGCCCGTGCTTTCTTGACTTTTGATTATATCTTTGACATTTATTATGACTTGACTTCGACCACTATTCCGAATTTAATTGTCATAATTGTTTCTTTTTCTGTACGCCACAAATATATGCTCTACCCTGTACTGTTCTAAGGCAAAGATCTCGCTGAGATCGTAAATCTGGAAACAGTCATTCAACCTCGAATTCATGCTGTTCTGATGTCCATGTTGTTCAGACATTTGGCTGGATGTCCCGCTGTAACTGAAAGATGGGCGATTTGTTGCGTGTTATTTATTGTTTATGATCGTTGGCATTTACTTTATGCTATTGTCTCAAAATCAGTAAATGTCTCAAACAGATTGGTGATAAAACACAGGATCATAGTTATGATTCTAATGTGCAGTCCGAATGGCTAAATTTATACTCAATTGCTATAATGGAACATAAATAAAACAGGAAAAAAACTTGTTGACAAAAGTATAGAATGTATAGATATATAATATTTCTTATAAAAGTAAAGTGCTATTGGGAAATATGTAACAAAAATTTAATAGGGGTTTAGTGTACCAATTGGATTTGTTACTTATGGATCGTGTGTTATTACATACACTATTTCGAACACAATTCAAACAACGTTTGCTTTCGATTTGAGAAAAGAATTGTTTTGAAACAAAACTGTATTTGAAAAAATTATCCTTTCAGGGGTTAATGATGTAATTTGTTTCCATGTATTAATTTTTCTTACGACTTAACACGATTTTACAAGTTTTTTTTTTATCTGAATGTATTACCATGTCTATCAATTTGAATGAATTTGCAGTAGATTATACTATTGTACGAATTATTGGAAAAGAATTTTAATAAAATAATCTTAAAAAAGAAATATTAGTATGGAAATAAATAAAAGACTAATAACTCCAATTGACAAGCAGTAAATGGTCAAATTAACCGCTAATGGTCTAACAGCTGTTCTCCTAATAGAGATTAGTAAGAATGTTTAACCTAAGAAAGAATGTTTCAGATAATATATTGCTTAAAAATGAGCTTTACTACTTCTCTTTTTTGTAAGCAAAAATACTTTTGTGATACTACATTGAATTAAAAAGAAGTGTGTCTATAATAAAGAATTTAATTTTAATTTTATTTTCCATCAAAGAAGGTATTAATATATTTTTCCACGGCTCTATTTAAGCAATAATCAGAAGTTAAATACTCTAAGTATTTAACTTCTGATGACAGTTATGTTTATTTGATAAAGTCGATATCATGACGTTTTTATTTCGTTAAAAATTAATGTCGAAAAAATTCACGAATTTTCAATATGAAATATTTGTATCTCCGCAATATATAACAGAGCGCAAACTGGTGCGAGTTGTAATCGAAAGCCAAGTGATTTTTAATGAAATAATTAATAACTTTATTTGATTAAAATTTTTAAGGAATGTAAAGGTTCGGGCCCACTTCGGGGAGGCAAAGGAAAACCACGTCCACTAGCCATGGAAGTTCATAAGCATTTGTCGTCAGAGAGAACATAATTATAAGCATATCACTAAAAGGGATCTGATTAATATCGTGCATTAGAGAAAGTTAGGAGCCATAAGATATCGATATATTATAGAAATACAGCAATTAGAAATGGATGTTATTTTAAAAATGCGGAACTAAATTTGATAGCAGTTAGTGTAGCAACTGAATTTGTTACTCATTAGCCAAAAAAGCAAAATCATTTTTTTTACATATATTTTTGAACACAAACAAAATTCCTGTATAAATTTAAACTTTCTAATTTTTATTACCATAACTTTCTGCCCATAATTCACTGCAGCGTATATAACAAAGAGGGTAAACTAGAACTCCATAAAATCTCATAAAATCCACAGAGCCGTGAATGATCTCTTATCTATTCTTTGACGAACCGCGTTACAATCAAATTATGCTTTAATAACTATGGGAAAGATAATGAAAATCTAAAAGAAGATAGGCAATAAAGAACGAACCAAAGAGTCGACATTTCACTGAAGATTTATAATCGTTATATTTAGCAAACATAAAGACCAAATTCTTGATTAGTATAGTAGTATATTATTAATTTGACATTATGTAAAACGTTTTATATCTTATATATAACTTGATCCTAGACGTTTTTTCATCCACTAGCAAACACCCATGCAGGATACGTCGCATTTAGTTTGCTTTTGTAAAAAATCCTGGTTCCTTTTCACACATTTTTTATGTTCCCTTTTTATTTTATGTTTAGGAGAATGTTTATTTTTTATTGCACAAAGTTTGTCAATTTTTGTTCATCAAAATGCAGTTTTAGCTTGTTGCTATATAGAATTGCTTTTTGTAAATCTTCCTGGAAAAAGCAGCTGCCAACAAATTGCACCGACGAATTTTAAAGTGTTTTATTATAGATTCCGCATATTATAGTTAGGAAATCATGGTGCTTAAATAAATTCGTAATATTTATATTAAAATCAATGCTTCAGAAATTGTCATTTACTGTTTAAGAAATATAATAAAAGACATCAAATATTATATTAATTTTTCTAATATTATTAATTTTTTAATTAAATTTTCAGTCTTTCATGATATTTTTACATATCAGAATTTATCCACAACAAAATTAACAAAAGCCAGGTCACGTCACTCATATGCGCTATTCAATAATAAGAAGTGGTGAATTGTATTTAAATCTTAGTTTATTAAAAAGAGCTTATTGTTGTAAAAAAATATTTTAAAAAATAAATGCCATTATTAAACTATTTTTATTAAAATAAGAAGCTTATTTACATGCACCAAATATTGCATTATTCGAAATTTAATCGTAAAATTGAAAGCTATGTTAAACATGAGAAAAAGGAATTCACAAAAAATAAACAATAAAGGCACTGAAAAAAAGTTAAGTTTCCAGGAAATAAAAGAGATTTTTTTTTTTTTAGAAACATAAAATTCTTTAACGGCAACTTTGAAGCAAGTCTTTCAAAGAATACATAAGTGGTACACAATAAAGAACGTCATTTTAAACGTGCATCTAAAGTTCAAAATTCTGTAACGAAGTTTTTTTTCCTAGAATTAATCTTCCATTCTTTGAAATCTTAATGAAATCCTTTACTGGAAAAAAAAGATTTTTTTTTTTTTTTGGATAGGAAAGTAAGTGCTCTTTTGTGTTCGTTTCTGTGTTAGTGGGAGTTCCGTTACTAGTTCCAACATTTAATATTAAAATTTTTTTCATTAATTTTCCATCCTTTTAGGGATTTTTGTGAATATTGGTATTTTACATAGAATATGAAGGTTTGATTTATATTAAATGCAATTTGAATTTTCGATTAAGTGTTTAAAAGATTACTCTTCCTAAACAAAAGTAGTGTTGTTATTGATTACAGTAGCTTTTTTGTGTATGTGTGTCGGTGGGCCTCATGTACCACTGACATATATCAAAATAATAAATAAATAAATAATAAATATTTGAACGTGTGGGGATTTCGTTGTTTACTTGCGTAAACCAAAGTGATGTTGTTGTTGATTATAATAACTTTTTTGTATGTATATAGATGGATATCGTGTTCCATAAGTATATAACAAAATGGAACAGAAGGTATATTTAGGTTGATACAGAATACACAAGAGCAGATACAGGTGGCATCATACGGCCTTCTGAAAGCACTCGCATTGGAACGCAGTTATTTTCAATGAACACCCCTAAGAAGGACATTTTTGGCCCTAACAAAATTCCAGCCTACAAGTTCATTGTGCTATCCTTAGAATAGAGCTTGCGTTTCAACTTCTCTTTAACAAGTTACGAATAGACAATCCCAGTTCAGAATAGACAATCAAACACAAACCTAAAAGGTCTAACCAGAAGACAACCCCAGTCTCACATATAATATTATCGAGATACGCGGCGGACCGTGAAAATGACATTAGTAATAGTGGAAACATAAAAAAAAAAGAAATAGGCTTAAATCTGTAGTTGATTGATCATTGGTTGTCACTATTCCCTCCAATCGCGTTTGATATCGCATATATATGCGCCACTGCTGTGCTCTCTCCTCTTTAGTTACTTCCATTTGAAAAAATTATTCAAAAATAAATCTCGAATTACCTAGAAGATTTCAGTATCATCATTTCTATATAAAATGCGATTTAAAACAATCTAATGACTGATTTAACTTCTTTATTTTTTAGGAGTGCTTAATTTAGTATAAATTTTAAAAGGAAAATGGACGAAAAGAAATAAAACGACCAAAAGCCTATAAGTGTCATATTTTTAAGTAGTTTGAATAATTTTCTAGCTAAGTTTAGAATATTAACAGATTAACAAAAACTTTATAATATATATATATATAAAGAGAGAGAGGGGGGGTAGAGTTGATTAGAAAAGGTGTGGTGTATAAGAATACGAAAAGTTTTACCAAGGATACAAAACAGGAAAAAAAAAGTTTACAACATACTGGTTTAGAGTTACCTCGTTTGAGTGGGGGTAATCAACCATTTTTTTGAGATTCAATGGGCTGATCATTCCATTTCATTTCTTTCACATGATATTTGTAAGAAACATGCATAGATTATTCTTAAAATAACAATGCAAAAGGAAACAATTTGTTTTCACGACAAAAAAAAAACAAACATGTATTCAGAAATATTTATCAAATATATCGACACTAAAATAGGATCTCATTAACCATGACGGAAATCTGAACTTTCCGCAGTAGCATCATCGGCCACTTAATAAATTCCACTGAATAATACCGAAGCCCCGGAAATAATACTTATTACGAAATGGCGGGAATGTTTACGCAGTGGCAGACGATATCGGATGACTAAGGGAGGTATGATTGATTGCGTCTCAGTGATTGGGCACGGCGAGGAATGGAGTTGAGAGGTTAGACAGCTTCATCAAGACAGCAGCATTATTTGGCTGCCAGCTTATTGAATGACTTACTAAACTACATTGCTACATTGTCACATAACCATTGCCCTGGTCACTAGAGCACAGACAAGTCGTGAATGTTAGTAAAAGGGATCCTTTGTCAGGAATCATCCCTTCGCATCTATCTGGCACTATTTGATAAAAAATAGTTTAGAAATATCAATGAGCATTGCATAGTTTTAATTATGCTTTTTTATGTTATTTAATTGAGACATTTATATTAAAAATTGTTACGTTTTACACACATAGTTATTTGTTGCAAATTCTTAGAAATACCTAAGAAAACTGGGAAGATTACTCATTAATATTTTTACGTAATTTATTCGTTAAATTTTAATTGAAAAATATTAAACAGATAATTAGAAGATGATATATAATTTTTTTTTAGTTGAAATATATTTTAATAATAAGCGAAAAAAATAAAGACGATGCTTTTTTTTTAATTGTGAGATATAATTAGCGTTCTTATTACTTTTATTAGAGTGATTTATTAAATGATTACATTTTTTTAAACGTTTATTTTATTAACGTTTTTCATCTATTTTCATCATTTTTAGAACACATTTATTTTAATTATTTTTATAATTAGTTTTAGATTTCTTTTTATAATTGGTTTGCTGTATTTTTTATAGCCGAAATTATGCTTAGAAGCTTTCATAGTGATTGAAACACTATTTGCACTATTTGTTGAAAATAAAAAAGAAATATCAGTGAGAGCTGCATAGTTTTAATTATGTTTTTTGTGTTATCTTATTGGGGTATTTATCTTAAAAATCGTTACATTTTATGTTATTTGTTGCAAATTCTTAGAGATACCTAAGAAAACTGGGAAGAATACATTTAATATTTTTGAGTAATTTATTCATAAATTTTAATTGAAAAATATTAAACATATAATTAGAAGATGATAAATAAAAGTTGTTTTTTTGTTTTAATTTGAAATATATTTTAATAATAAGCGAAAAAAAAAACACAATGATTTTTTTTAATTTTAAGAAATAATTAGCGTGTTTATTGATTTCATTAGCATGAATTATTAAATTGATTGTATTTTTATTTGAATTAATTAACTTCCTTATGAAATGCTTTGCAATGCAGATTTTTCAACTATTACTTTTAAAATATGCTTCAAAATTGGTCTTTTATGTTAGAAATTAATTTTTTTTTAAATTTACGACCTCTCCTAAGAGTTTGTTGTATTTTTTATATCCCAAATTAAGTTTTGAAGCTTTCATAGACATTGAAACCAACATAAAGAAAGGTCATGAATCTCACCATAACAAAAGACTAAAGTACTAATATTGCCATTTAGTTTGGCATTGCCATTATTTTCAGATAAATACTGTAAAAAAAAATCCTAAAACAATACTCATTGTACGTGTTTAATTTGAGCTGTAATTTGCATTGTATTATACATATATAATACATTGTAATATATATATACTAGTACATATATATATTATATGTACTGTATTTTTCGAATAAATTCTTTATAACTACACACACACATTTTAACCAATTACATTAAGGAATCTACTTTTGTGAGGAATAAACTTTCAGTAAATTTATTTCAAATGAATAAAAAGCTAAAATAATTTTTATCTTTAAAAAATATTTCCTGAAAAATTTCTATATTCCTGAAAAATTACTTAATTAGTTAATTTTTTTAAAAAATAATATAAACTACTTACCATTTTAATTGACATCTTGCTGACGTAGTTTTTTCTAAAAGTCACTTGCGAAAATTATCTGAAATATGAAGAGTTTCTTTTTAGATTTAAATATTTATTCAACTTTTTAAAATAAACTAAACAATCTATTTAAAAATTAAATAAAACAGCATTTTTTTTTAAAAAATTTTATTTTGAATATGTATTGAGGTTCTATTCTATTTCAAAAAAATATTCAAGTTTGAGATTTTATTACATTTTTTTTTTTATTTATTGTTTTAAATTTATAAAAACTCAATTACTCGTTTAATTATTAAATAAAAAATAATTAAATGAGAATTGATATTTTTAATTGGATGTATTAAAAATTAAAAGGAATTAAAATTAATTTGATTTAACGAAACTCAATATAGCAATATTCCTACGTTCTCACGAAATGAAAAAAAATTTGTTCAAAATTTGTAAATTTTGTTTAAATTCTAGCACCTCAGTTATCAACTGTTAAAAAATCATTAAATTTTTTTAATCATTCCTCCACATACTTGTAATTTTTTTTTTGATAAAACCAAGAAAAAAATATTTAATTGACGATGCAAGAACCAGTTTTAAAGTTCAGAATTTGCAAAAATATTTTTGTTCCTAACTTTTTATCACTATTCCGATAAATAAATTAAAAAAAAATTTTGCAGTTTCCAACTCAAATGGCCTTTTTTTACAATAGGAAGAAAACTTTAATTTTTGATGATCAGTTGATCACAGTCACAGTCAAATTTGTTTGATGATCACAGTCATCAAACAAATTATATATATATATATATATATATATACACTCATATATATATATAGCCAATATATATATATATTATATACACTCAATTTTGCATTATGAACTTCTACATTTTTGCAATGACGTGAAAGACGCACGTGATCAGGTAGAAGTGGTATTTAACTGGTATTAAGTGGTGGTATTAATCCATGCCAAGGCGGGTGAAGCTGTGTTGCGCGCCAAAGGTGGGCCAACTCGTTATTGACAGGTGGTCATAATGTTTTGGCTCTTGAGTGTATATTGCAAAAGCATTTTGAATTAGTTAAATTCGTAATATTTATGGTGAATTAAATTCTAGATGAAGGTTCTTTTGATATGAATAAAAAGTACAATTTATTTTTATTTTATTATTTTTTATTTTCTTTTATTTATTACCTTATATTTATACCATGAATAGTCTATCGATAAATGGTCACATGGTGGAATTTGGTGGTAACTAATGCTGGGGCTGGGAACTTGCATGCAATATCACAACCTGAGCTCTTGTTTCTGAAAATGTGACAGCAACGTACACAACCGGAAGATTTGAGGCTGAACCTTCTTGATAACTTGCACGCGTTATCACTATACCATGAAATGCATACTATTAATCGTTAAGTTATTATTTGACTTAAATTTCATTAACCAATTTAATTAAGTGCTTCACTGAATAATTCTAATATTTAAGCTCTGATAACATAAATAGTGAATGGTTTTCTATACTTATAAGTAAGATATCCAATGAATAATATATATCTGTGGAAACAAAAGCGGATTAAAAGCAACTCTCTGTGTTCAAAATTTCTTGTTCTGAAAGGGAATCTATAGTTGCTTTTGAGTCTATTAATAATCTCTATTCTTTAATTAAACATTGTGTGTAGAGAAGAAAAAAAGTCCAAGAATTTTTGTATCATAATAAATAAGAAAAGGATATCATAAATTATATAAAGTCAAAGAGAATTCAAAGCTACTACTACTGCTACTAGTGCCGGAATTTTAGGAATGATGCGGGTGAGAAGACTGAACCGGTCAAGACCGGGACCTGTTTTAAAGTGGACCGAACCACTACAAACATCCACAGCCGCCGAAACCTGTGATACCGAGCGCCGTACCTTGCCATTTAGGTCCCTAATTCAATGGCTAGGACACATGAAGTGAATGGACCATATCAGAGGCACAAAGAAGATTTCCCGCCCACTGCGTCACTGAGGTCACTTAAAGGGAAGGATGGAACTTGTTATATTAGATGTTCCAAGATGCGCGCTCGTGAGTTCGCAGAATTTAATTTAATTATTCTGCGAACTCATAACAGTAAACTCATAAATAAAACAGACAATATCTGTCACATTATGTCAAGAATATTATTTTAAAATCAAAGTCAATTTTTTCTCATTTCGGCAGTTAATTTTTGAATATACGGATGCGCACATAATGTATTGCTTTTAATAGATTGATTTCACTACTTTGGCATTATAAAATAAATATATTTGTAAAAGAGTGATAAATATCACGGGCTGGAAAAATTTCAAGGTGGGTAGCGGGTTGGCCACCCCCCTTGCCTATATCTAGCTTTCCTTCTTTTTTGCATCACTCTTTCTATAGTAATCATTAATGAAATAGAGTTAAATGGTCGACATAAAAAATCATTACCGAATAATACTGCTTCATTAATAATTAATCAATACATTAAAAGCACCATGATTAAGCAATACATTAAAATTCCATTGGAGGAGAACTCTGAATTGTCTTGATTTGAATCCCTGCACTTTGCAAGATACTGACTTCAATTTTTATTTTTGGCCCATTACGCCATTTTTATTTTCAATATGGTATAACTTATTTATTTATTTATTTATATGCAAGATGTAATGCAGAGACATATATTAGTAAAGCTCACAAGTTGGTGCATTCCTGCTTTTTGTGCCCCCCGCGCAGTAGGAACACAAAATAAAAACAAAAATTGAACCTTTTTCATCCACATAGAATTTTTTTTCTTTCATGGCAGAGAGATTACTTTTTTTTTATCTTTCTTTTTTCAAAAAGGAATTTTGCTTTTTGCTCTAGCTAAGGTAAGAATGATGTCACTTCATTTTAATTTTTGTATGATGCAAATTTTTATGGGCATTAAGAAAATATTTTATTTATTCCTTTTCCAAGAAACTTTCAACATTTCCATTTCCATTAAATTATTTATAGTTCGACATTTCTAATAGGTATTGATTAAATTGTATACCATTCTAACTCCTGAAAAATTAATGGAAAATTTAAAATAAAAGTCCTTAGTTTTAAATATAGGCTCTAACAAAATTTAAAAAGAAATATAAAATAGCTCTTAGCACATATGTATATACATATTTTATAAACACAATCATTATTAACCATAAGGTATATACTACTGTGTCCAAAAGTAAGATCAATTTTCAATTTAAAATTCACGGGGCTTATGGAATTTCAATTGTTTTTCTTTTTTAGGTTGCTGGCTGGCACTGTCCTTGGCATTTGTCTGAAACTAAACGTCAAAATATTCATTAGTGTTTGAGTTACGCTTGGCTATGTGAGACTTTAAAACTGATTCTGGCGATTTTTGAAATATCTGAATTAATTGAGCAAAGAACTTGCATTCAATTTTGTTTGGGAAATGCATATAATGTGGCAGAAGGCATTCGGTGAGCATTCCTATATCGGAAATAAATGTTTAAAAGTGTTATAAACAGTTCAAAGAAGGCAGAGAACGCGTTGAAGGCGAAGAGCCCTCTGGTCGACCGTCCAACCTCATACCGACGAAGCTCACGTCCAAAAAATTTAAGGTTTGGTGCTTGCAAACCGTCGATTTATAATTGGTTTCGCAGATGATGTCGGAATTTCAAACGGATCGGTCCATTCTATTTTGGGCCTCAAACGCGTCAAATCTCGATTGGTACCGAAAGCACTGAATGCGCAGCTCACACTGCATTGATTCTTCGTGACTCTTTCGCCAAAAATGAAACCCATATAATTCCACAATCACCGTATTCACACCGTAAGACTTCTGGATATTGCCTAAACTCTAAAGATCACTCCGGAGACACCGTTTTGAGTCGATTGAAGAGATTCAACGTGAATCGTCGCGCGCTTTGAAGGCCATCCCTGTCAAGGACATTTTAGTGTACATTGAGGATTGCAAAAAAGTTGGCATAAGTGCATTGTGTCCGGAGGGGATTACTTTGAAGGTTATGAAATAAATTTTTAAAGAATAAATTAAGAGTTTTTGAAAAAACATAATTGGTCTTACTTTTTGGGCACAGTAATATATATTTTATAAACACAATCATTATTAACCGTAAGGTATATATTTAAGATGTTTATTTTCTCTAATGAAGCTTGCTTAATTTTATTAAGGCTGCTAGATGCATTGAGAACCTTGATTAATAATATTCATATCCAAAAGTTTTATTGCTTTTTTTTTCCTTTTGGATATTTAAATTTCAACGCATTTTGTCACCATCTGTGATTTCTTTTTACGTGGTCGGGAAAAGGTGCGGAATTTTTCAAACTTTAACGCAAAGTTTGCAAGAATCAACTACACGTAAATTTTTTTTTCTTTTGAATCATCAACATTTTCCGTTAATTAAGTTCATTCAGAAATATTTCGCATATTAAAAAGTAATTCTGATTAGTAAAAGAGAAATCCCTGGAAAACATTAAGTATTTTACTAACGTTTTCTTATAATATGTGTATACATAAATATGATCATTCTTTGCTCCCTTTAGGCTAATTAGACCGGGACCTACAATTTAAAGGGATTCCAAACTGCTGACAAACAACCATGCCACCGCCAGAATTCGAACCTGAAGCCTGTGGTACCAACGGCCATAATAATAGCCAATATGCCATCTGGCCGCAATATTTTACTGGAGAGAAATATTAATAATAAATGAATGCATTTTACTTGATATGGAGACATAAATAATGAGAAACGATATATTTTTAAATCATACGAGATCCATTTTGGATCTCGGAATACATAAATACAGAATATATAGAATTTTTCTTAAATGTATCAATCTAAAACTCTTTAAATGAACAGCGAATAAATGAAATGCATGATGATAACATGAAAACTATTAGACAAATAAAAATCATGGAATGAAAATTAAAAGGTTTAAGAATGAAAAAATTGAATGGACCTTTCAAAAGTTATTTGAATCAGAAACCATTTTCAATTAAAGCAGAGGTATTCAAAATATGTACCGTAGAATCTAAAGGCTCTAGAGCATCTAGAGCCCAGGATCTCTACGAATAATTATTTATATTAGTATATAATTTATTTATCATATTTTTACAAAGAATATTTACGTAGTCCTTTTGTATATACATACCCCAGAATTTTGTGAATATTAAATTTTTAATGAGAACAAGTTGTATTAAACATTAATATTTTTTATGTTCCCTTAATTTATCATCATCATCCTATTTGGCACACTAGCCTATGGTGAGTCAAGGCCATCTGCCTACTAGCAGATTTCGAAAGAGATTTTTTTTTTCTTTTTATTGGGGAGGTTTGATAAGCCTAAAACCCGATTTATCACTAGACGGTCATATTATACCTAGATTTACGGTTTAAAGTGGATTCTGAGCCACTACAAACCTCCATAGCATCGCCGGGACTCAAACCTGAAATTATGGTACCGAACGCCAGAGCGTTAGTTACTCGAATATCAGACCACGTTCCCCTTTAATTCATGAAGCTTACTATAAAATTGGTTATAACCACGTTGATAAAAAGATCACGAAAACCATTTATCACATAAATTAATATGTTTAATTTAAACTAATTAAGTTTTAATTAGTTTTTTAATGAGTTTAAAAAAAATTTACAATCATTTTAAGTACAAATTTAAGAATCACAAATAAATTATATGAAGTTAGAAGAACCCCTAAAGCTGGCAAACTACCGAAAGGTGCTCACTTTTGAGTAATATAAGTAATTCACTTTTGAAAATGCTATTTACTGCATGTAGAAAGCTTTATAATTGGGATGGAGTTTAAAATTTACAGGCTGGAAATTTTAGCAATTCATTAAATAATAGCCCTGTACTATTTTCAACAATTTGAGTTTGGAGTGTTTCTGTTATTAAAATTCCTTCATCGTGATAGCATTTAATATACTTTTTTTCAATTCCTTCCATTAGCTCACACTCACCTATATATATCTTGTCCAAATTTTCAATCGTTCATAAAATACTTTTTTATTCATCGACTCAAGTTTAAATACATTTTTTTTTGAACTTGTAGTGGATGACACTGGATGTTAATAGAGTTTTTCAAATATTAATTCAGTAATTAAATTTATTCAATTAATTTCAATTTTTTTTAGATTTAAGTTGCATATATCTACCAATAGATGGCCCCAGATAAACTTCAAAAATAAATTAAAATTATTTATAAAGGATTTTCTGCAATAGAGTGAAAAAAAGCAGGAATTGACTTTAAAATATTTTTTTTTATATTACTTGTTTTAAAGTTTTCTTTTTCTTTCTGGTATTAAGCTCCATACACTTCTTAATTTTCAATCTAAATCATAATCCTTCTTAGCATCTATATAACTTTCATTTGGCTCTCTTTGGATTTTCAGCTTATCTTTTCAGTCTTGCATGATTTTTAATCTTACGTTCTCATTAGAGAATAGTTAGCACCATGCTTTGTTTGCAATATTCAAATTCTTAAAAACTCAGTTTTCAGCCTATAGTTTTCAGTATACGTTTTTTTCTTTCTAATGCAGCTGGCAAACACTTAGACAGCTTGGTCTTGGATGCCTTAAGGCAAGCTTGCACAGACATTACTCACTTTGCATTACCCAGGGGTCGCGTGTCACTCGAAGATAAGCCACAGACGCGGAGTAACAATGCCCCCGCAACACTCTAAGATCCTGTTAGGACCGGGATGTACAGTTTAAAGTGAATTCCGAACCACTACAAACACCCATGGCACCGCCGGGTTTCGAACCCGATACCTGTGGTACCGAGTGCCAGAGCGATAGCCACTCAGCCATCAGGCTCCTTTTCAGTATACGTTAAAATATAAATATTCATAATGATTTATGGATGTGATGTCGTCAATATACAGGAAATAATAATTCGTTAAGAAGTAGCTTCATAAATCAGTAAATGCAAATGCAATTAATGGAATCGTAACAGTTATTTTCTTTCATTCTAGCCACTATGTATTACTATTGAGAAACGAGTGGGTTAAAAATAACAAAATGAAACAAAGATTTAATGGTTTTTTAAGAGCTATGTAGCAACTTCTTTGAACTATTAAAAATTTATGTTATGAAAAGTCAACATAAAATTAATTTGCAATGCGTTGTACAGGAAACTGAAGACTAATAATAAGAAAACAATAGCATTTTGTAGCATGCAATTATTTTGGACTTATTCCAAAATTAGGACTAATTAATTTGGACTTCGTAAACAAATAGTTGCCACTATTAATGTTTTCCATTCATAAATAATTCCTGGCCCTTTTTATTTTCTCTCCGATATTCTGTCTCAGGGATATATGGTCGGATTCATGCGATATGTCTTCCCCATTATAGAAGATAAAAGTGACAAATTATTGATGTCATTAACATATAGTGATATGCTGCTTATCGTAATACAACTCGATAGTGTCACATGTGTCATAAATGTCAATATAGTTTGATATACATTTATTACTGTGTCAAATGAATTTTCATGGTATATTTTGAAAGACATATATAGCATATTGTTTATATTGTAGGACAAAAAAGCATAAAAGGCATTTAATTAAATTACAGAAAAATATGCAATGATCTATTTATTTTAATAGCATGATAAACATTGTGCAATGGCACGAAAAAATAATGTTTATATGCTATCATATAAAAATATATAACTTGCATATTATTTATATTGCATTCTGTTTATGTATTACGATGCAAACTCGTATTTGATTTATAAATTTAATGCAAATACGTATTTTTTATTTACAAATAAATATTTTTGTAACAAATCATTTTTTAAAAATTTTTAAGTTCCATGTAATTTCTAATTTTATTTTAATTTATTACAATTCAATGTTTATTTACAAGTTCTACTAGTTAAATTTTCAAATATACATTAATAATGGCGAAGGAAGCTCATTTTTTTAAAATATTTTTGATTATTTTTCTAATATATTACGACTCTGTCATAAATATTTCATGATAACTAAACACTGGTCACATTTTCACCTCACTCCCTGAGTTATACTGCAGTCTGTTACAGTGAAACCAAATAATCTCCCGCACAAACTTCTTTTAGTAGCTGTCTAGAGCATTTGGCACAGTTCGTTTCTTCTTCCAATGGGTCTAATAGTTCTCACATAACCCACAAATAGACTTTGATAGACAGACACTTGTATAAAGAAAAGGTAGACATCCTCCCGATTGCATTAGACAGGAAATAGTCCAGACATGATGGTCAATCGATTTGTCAAAGATCGAGAACACGAAAAAAAAAAAAAAAATCGCCATGTTCTGCAAGAACTCGCCAAAGATAACAGAATTGCGTCCGTAGAGACGTTCAATTAAAAAGAGACATTATTTATCTAAGACAGAAGACCTGGAGAAACAGAGTGCTTTATTGCTAATAACAACAGGAACGGACAGTAAAATGAGAGTTCTTGGAACGAAAGCTGTATTCCCTGGATGAAGAAAAAGGAAATTAGTTTTGCATGTGTAATGTCATTTTTTTTACCATTCTAGCAAAAACGTTCATAGAGATAAAAAAAAATCTGATGGCAAATAACTTGTGGTAAAATTATGT